>NDFZ01003129.1:9853-23936 GCA_002192655.3 Mamestra configurata | reverse complement strand
TTAACTTTAACATAGTATTAGTTTTATTAAGATACAATGGTAATAAGATTCTCTGTTTCGTCAAACGTTAACTTCTTCTAGTTCAAGAAGTATCGCTACTTATATTCAGGAAATACAATGTTTATTTATGTCTAATGTTAAATTAGATTTGAGGAAGCCAAAGAAAACAGCTGATTGTCCCGAGCGGGAAATATAATCTGACAGTTAAAGAAGCCGTAGTTTACCCAGGCCTGACAAAATCGTAATATNGAAATATAATCTGACAGTTAAAGAAGCCGTAGTTTACCCAGGCCTGACAAAATCGTAATATTGTTTGGAAACGATATTTTAACCCCGCTCTGGGTTTATCCGCTCCTCTTTCTTTGTTCAAGCAATTCTCCTTTGGAATGCGCTCCCTCTCAACATCAGGACGACAACAAGTCGGTTGTCCTTTAAGGTGAAGGCACGGGAGCACCTTCGCAAGAAGTTTGTACAATCATCACAGCGTTAATTATATGTATGTTTCTATGTGTAATGTATGTACCTATCTTAAATTTATATTTTTTTTTTCTTCTCTCTATTTTTAGTTTTTCTTTAAGTTGCACCTGCCATGTTGTCTCTGCACCATCCTAAGGTCGACTGGTAGAAAATGCCTAAGGCATTAAGTCCGCCTTTGTACAGTAATTTTACTAGTGCATAAAGTTTTAATTTTTTGCGGCTTTTTGCTCCCGTAGCTTCATCATCATCGTATCAGCCGAAAGACGTCCACTGCTGGACATAGGCCTCGCTCAAGGGGTTGCCATAATCACCCCGCTTGGGTTAGCGATCGCAGTGTAGCTGTTGCAATGCACAGAGAATGCTGCTGCCCCTTAGAAATATAAAAAACAGAAATATATAAAACGCTACAAAGCCGGCGCAGTGGACAAACGTGATCAGTCTCCGTCAAAATGCCGGATTCCGTCACCAGAGAAAAAACCTGACCGTGGACAAGGGCTTTTAGCATAACGCGATCTAGTAGGTACGTATAAAAACTTTGACTACGACCATAGTCCAAACACCCATTCTTACACAACTCCTCTATAAACAACGCTATTTCCAACCCAGAAGCAAACTAATTTAAAAGACCAATACATTGCCTTTTAAACAATATAAATGTCTAAACTAAATACGAAACGGGAGCACGGTGGCAATCGAAACTACACCAACTTTAAAGTTTCCAGTGTAAGCTGACCTCGTGTTTTACAGGCTTTCTACACTACGAGAGTTCACTTTATACTGGTTGTATGACGTGCGACCTGCAGCTATGCATTCCAGTATCAGCTGACCTCGCATTTGTATAGCCTTTCCATACAGCGAAAGATCATCTTAAACTGGAAACTATAAATTCCAGTATCACCTGACCTCGCAATGTATACGCTTTGATCACAAGGAAAGATCAGTTTATACTGGAAGCTTGCGACGTCAAAGGTAATGAACTCGGAACACGCCAGTTTTCACACGGAATATGGCGGCTCAATTTAAAGTTTACATGTTACATTTCCGTTGAGGGGTGCCTGCTGGTAACTGGACATTTTTATTCACGAGTATTGCTGTACATTTTGGAGGAGCCCGTGGCTAAATAAAAAAACAACGGGTTCGCACTCCGGGAGTCCCGGCAGAAGTTAAAACTTGAACATTAACGTCGTACATTTTTGATATTTTGAAATGGATAGGGAATAATTTCGCATGAATTGCTTTAATTATATACAATACTCATTTATTGCGCTATCATACACAAACATCACAATTTATATTACATTCAAAATTTAACACTTCAGAACTTTCCCTCCGTCTTACGAATTTTCGATCAGGTCACGTGTCCTGACGCGAGTTTAACATTTTTTACCCATCCCAAAAAGTGCACAACGCCGCTAAAGAAGATTTCACTTCAAATAAAACTTAAAGTAAAACTAAAAACAATTGCTGCTCACTGCTGAACGACTAATAATAAATACTACTACATAATTTTTTACCTGCCTCCGATTTAGAGTGTGCTAAAATGCTCTGAATCCAGCCAGCCTATTTAACTTTAATTCGTTAAGTAACGAAGGACTGACTTCCTTTAGGAGACGTAGATAAAAAACGTTTAAGTTAAACTTGGACACAGATATCATTCCTTGAGTAGGTCATTCAAACGACTTGCCTAGAAGACTATCGCTCCATAATAAACTGATCCCGCCAAACTGGATTCAGGCGGAAAGCAAACTATAAAATGTTAATCGTTAATCTCCGTTGACACTGCTACCGGAAATATTTTCTGTACGGTAACTGTTATGCTGGTACTCCACTTGGCGTATTTGGCGAAATATTCGCATCACGTATTCAATACAAAATACACGTTATACGTTTCGTAAGGTTAATTTTGTATTGCACTAGTGACGCGAATAATTGGTGAAATACGCCAAGTGAAGTGCCAGCATCATAAATCTATTCAGTTGCCAATTGAAATGAAATTAGGGTTGCCAGTTCTTAAATCGTTAGCTGCACTTTAAATTGGGTAAATAACATTACTCACTTTCTGGGGCTGTCGTGTAAAAAAAGACTGAAACCTTAACCTAATAGGTATAATTTAATATAATATGCCTACTCGAGATTTATAGGATATATTTTCCTATGAATTGAATTACTTATACATAATTATTATACAAACGTCTATGGCCTGACAGTTGTTCTACATCTGTCTTATCTTAAAATTCAACAGCCGGGACCAACAAATTAACATACGAGCACTTTCCGGGGCACGAAGGATTCTCGGTATGTTAAGATCCATCCACGAACCAACCTCAGCAAGCGTTGTTTGGCCCGGAAGATCGACCCGTGCGGCTTCTATACTTTTCATACACACCATACATAATTCATTATGTATAAAATCTAATGGATTTTATACGTACATGAACCCTCAGTCATAGTATTTTTTAAAACAAACTTTTTTTTCTAAGTGATACGTTCTTATGGGAGTGTTTTTATTTTGATATTGATTTGCTCTTGACTCTAGTCCAGGTCATAGATGACAGAGACAAAGTCGACGGTGGAGCGAGCTTACCCAGAAGAAGCCTGTTCACTCTAAGTTTGAAGAGATTAGGGTTGTATGCGTTCGGAAACACAGACGCAGGCAGAGAGTTCCACTCCTTTGCTGTGCGCATTATAAAAGACGTGTGGAAACGTTTAGTGCGAATTGGTGGAATAGCAACAAGGTAGGGATGGTAACGTGCAGTGCGTCTAGATGTCCGGTGGGATGAGGTCATGGAGTTATTGGACGCTCTCCCCGAAGTACAATCTGTAGAAGACAACCTTGCGGCAATGAGTCAAGCTTAGCTTGGTAGATACCAAGCTCCTTCTATTTATTTATTTTACCTGTTGTTGTTTGAAGACTAAATTATACATTTATGCGTTCGTTACGATCTTTTCCCTCTCTATGTGCGCTGAATCCCAAGCGCTACTTACTGGCGTCGGTCTTGTTTTACATTTCACTTTATTTGATGTTTATGAACATTTACATAGCGTCTTTTGACATCAAAGACGAGAGACTTGAGTTCTTGTCTTGATATCATAATAACCATTGCTAGAAATAAACCTAAGTACTGTATTGTCCTTCAAAAATCATAACTAATATTATAAATGCGAAAGTAAGTTTGTTACGCTGAACCGATTTTAATGTATTTTGGTACTGCGATCGATGGGACCGAGACGGTTATTATAAAACTATTTAAAAAAAAAAAAAAAATTGCCAACATCTAATGCGAGCGAATCCGCCGTCGTAAGCTAGCCAGGTTAAAAAAAAGTATTTCTGCAATCGCATTTAATTTAATTTCTTAACAACACGTAAGAGATGCTATTACGTCTTTCATCTTGTTACCTACACCAAAATACGATCCGCTAATGACCACTACAACTCACAAAAGAGACGTAATACCGACTACAATATTAGATTAATCCGCCATTACCAAGCAGAGCCATTATTTATCATTACAATAATTTATCGTGCCAATAAAACGAAGCTACAGACGTGCATACAAATCCGTCACTTTCAAATCGCATCCATATTGTAGTAACACGTTTGTAATTTACTATGATTGCGAGCTGTAATACGATGTTCGGTAACTTGTAACAACTGTGTTGGATTGGACTTCACTAGTCACTAGATAGTATAAAACACAGTCGCTTCCCGCTGTCTGTCTGTCTCTATGTATGCTTAGATCTTTAAAACCACACAACGGATTTTGATGTGGTTTTTTTAATAGATAGAGTGATGCAAGAGGAAGGTTTATATGTATAATACATGCATAATATAGTAGAGAAACACTGATCATTTTAGAGTTTTCTAATGTGATGTCGTAAATAAACACATTTTTTTGCGCTTACATTGCAAACGCTGGCTGAACCCTAAGAGATACATTAAAATAATGTACTACAGTATTGTACACCTTAAAAAGGTCTACAAAAATTTATATGGCTATGTCTTAGGGATAACCCACAATAACCATATTTTATCTTTTACTTTTTACGAGAAATAATGGCTTATTTACGAAGCGATTTTAAGCAATTCAGCATTAATCCTTATCTAATTAAGTACCTTAAATACATTGTGCATATAGTAAATTTAGTATCAGCATTGCACGCGTGCGAAGCCGGGACGGGTCGCTAGTGTTACATAGAATATGAAAACTAAAAAAAAAAAAGAATATGGTTTTCAAGTTCTTTCTTTACTTCTTCTACATTTTAACTACTTGGTAATATACATGTGAAATTGTTAGTTTAGTAGCACTGATTCTAAATATTCTCTCACCGATAAGCTAGCTTGATCCCGGAAAAATTATCTTGATCACGGTTTGAAGTCGTGATTGCAAGTCGTTATTCGATGGATATTATGTACTCGCATTTTGTTTAATGTTAGTTCGGGCCAGTTCTTTCAGTAGGTAACAAGCTCGTCCAGATTTTTTTGTCTTGGTCTGGATTTTGCGTTTAATGGGGCTACTCCAATAAGACACTAGCCGTCAACAAAATAGATATTAAAAGAATTTAAAAGACAGAGGGAGAAGACTTTCCTTGGTAACGTGAACGATTTTACACCCGAAGCTGTTGAGCGGGAAGATCGCATCTATATATCACCGGATAATTGAAAACTACGTAAGATCACAAAATGTCTTAAGAGATTGTAAACTCTCGATAAATTGGCAAATGAACATTTGTTCTACAATTATACGAATCAAAGTCAATGAAGAAAAAATGCTATAATATCTCCGTGCCGGTCCGAGAGTTTGTGGCCTGACATAAACTGGCGACCAATCAGCACTCTCTCAAATGATCTCTCAAATGTTCAGTTGACAATTTATCGACAGTTTACAATCTCTCAAGATATTTTATAATCTAACGGAGTTATCCATTTTCCGGTGACATATACCTACATTCTTAATCTATGACTGTTACAAGCTCTCTAATTCTCTCTCTCAAATTATAGCGTAAAGTGAAAACTTATATTTATATGCAGTACTAGCAGGCTTCCTCGTCTACAAATGGCGCCTGTACTTGTAAATTAAAAATGGGACATCAATCAAATGTCCTTCCATCAATCAAATCGACTTATAGTGAAACGAAAGTTAGTTACAAGTTGCGACATATCAAGAAGGAGAACAAAAACCGGCTAAGTGCGAGTCGGACTCGAGTGCAAAGGGGTCCGAACGAATATTTTCTTAACATGTTACTTTGAAACTGTAGACTTCTTATAGATGTTCTTTCATTCTATTCAGTAATTTCGGAGATAAGGGGGAGAATGGTCAAATTTCATCTGTTTTTTTTTAATTACATTAATATATATATTTTTTTTTATTATAAAAAAGTATACGTTTATTTGAAACCTTCACAAAGCGCTCTTCCATTTGAAGTGTCACACGTCACAGTTTAAAAAACTTTTTTTTTTAATTTGTCGTTTGTTTTTGTACGCTCAATATTTATTTACAAACCACAAGCTTTTGGGAGACAAATTTAAAATAAAAGTTTAGTATAATAGCCCCATAGGGTTACCATACTCAACAATTAATTATAAACCATTAGATCTGGGGTAAAAAGTACCCTACGGCACTCAGCGATGGTGACGCAAATTTTGGTGTCAGTAACAGTGATTTTAGAGATTAAAATTATTACGAAAATATGAAAAACATATTTCATACATTATAAGTAAGTACGCGATACAGGCCATTTATGACCTATTCTTTAAAGGCGTCACAACGACAGAATGCATATTCAATTTCACCATGAATGACCCCGATCCTCCTATACTAGATTCGCGCTAAAACGAGAAAGGGAGAGATGAGAAAAATCCATTTCAATTCCATTACTGGCATTCCATTGTGCGAATGATATCTAGGTCCCCTGCTGATATCGCATTGAATACGAAGACAATCTGTTAGAACATTCTGTTATGCTAATGTTTGAGGAGCTCGTAGCTAAATAATAACAGTCGTACTTCTCGATCTTCAAAGTTAAGCAACACTTGCCAAGGTCGGTCCGTGGAGGGGTGACCACCTTAACATACCGAGACCTCCGTGCATTGGAAAGCACGTTAAACCGTTGGTGCCGGCTGTCATTAGTTGATTTTTGGCAGTTGTTACGGATTGTCAGAAGTGAGACAATCTGACACCACTCTTTCCAAGAATACGGTGTTACCCAGTTCTGGGTTGTGGCTGTCAGATAGGCTCCGCGTAAAAGGCTAGTATTCCGCTGGATCCGGTTTGCATCGAAGCCGACCCCAATACAGTTGGGAAAAAGCTAGGCAGGTGATGATGACTTAATCATGTTATGCATCATAGTGCCTTTAACATCATTCATATGGTATTAATTAATTGTTGGCTGAAGTTTCCTTATTGTTGCCCTACAATGTAAAACATTTTTGATAGTAATTTACGTCAGAAAAGGTATTTTGTTGAGGTAACAGGAAAAATGGGAGTATTCAAATTTTTGATTGACAATCTCGGGACCCTGGGGTCCCGGTCCTTTGGTAGGCGTACGGGGGGCCGAAGCCAATTCGCTGAGGCCGCGTTAGACATTTCAAATAAAATGGGGCATCAAGTATTCAAGTCATATTAGGGAGATAAGTTTTAGTTTTCGTCTCTCGACCATTCTCATTATGAGAACTTATCAGCAGTTTAGTGTTTCCCAACAATATTAGGGTTGCTTTAGTTAAAATACAAATTACAAAATACTATCTCGCATGTTTTTAAAATATGAAATACAAAATACGTTTAATCGTGTATTTAAAATATAAAATACAACAAGTTAAAATACTTGTAACTATTTTTATTTAAAATGCATAATACTAATTACAAAATACTGTCAGGAGTTAGGTTAGGCTAGCCCTTTTGCTTACGAAAGCTATCGAGCGCTGTTTTCTGCAGAACGCACCCATTAATAAGATTGCTAAATTTATTTATGATCAAATGTATTTCGAAGTCATAAGTATTTGGAATACTAACTACAAAATACCTCAGCGTCATGTATTTCAAATACCAATTACAAATTACATTTTTAAGAAGTAATTGAAATACGAATTCCAAATACGTACATATTTGTATTTCAATTACGTATTTTAATTATTTTATGTTGCATCATTTGCATCAGAGAGCTGAGTTTTTAGGCCAATTATTGTCAAAGTAAACTAGATCTTNAGAAGTAATTGAAATACGAATTCCAAATACGTACATATTTGTATTTCAATTACGTATTTTAATTACAAGTAATTTAAATACTGCCCTACCCTGGTTAGAGTCTGCTTCTCTAACCGGGTGAAGCTGAATACTAGTGTTTAACATGAAGCGACTGCCAATCTGACCTCCATAACCCAGTCACAATATACTTCATTGCAACTGACTGACTGGTTGTCAGATTATCTGGCTTCTGACTACCCGTAACGACTATCAAAGATCTTAATCACTATTGGAAATGAGACTAGAATTTCTAAATGCTTAATGTTTTTATATGCACTGGTGCACTTCAGGCAGTATTGTTATGTTATACAGTAAATGTATCGTCATATATTATTCAAGAGATTGCCTTAGATTTTATGTTGCATCATTTGCATCAGAGAGCTGAGTTTTTAGGCCAATTATTGTCAAAGTAAACTAGATCCCCAGAGTTCAGAGAGACGAACGTCAGAACGTCAAATGCCAAAACGAGCACTTCGCCCGCAACTTCGTCTGCGCAAATTTCAATCCCTTTTTAGCGCTCACCTACATCATAACCTAAGGAAATAATAATTATTATAATTAAGGAAACCTTTTTGATAAGTGTTGAAGATATTGCGACGCGCGCGCATAGTTCATAAAGGTTAAGGTAAATATATTTGTCTATTTATATTCCTAATTGATAATAATTATTTAATAGGCAATAATAATGTCTAGACTTGATAACATACTCCTCTGCAGTTGGTCAGAATAGTTTATCTATCTTTCAATGTCTTTGACAATCTCGGGAATATTTTTTTTGTGGATGTGAAATCTTCAAATGGCATCTCTTCAGAGTGTCAGACTCTTACTGATGACTAAATCCCACCCGCGTTCCTCCAAATGCCCTTTGCGTTTCAGGGCCGCGATGACTCTTTCGAACAATTCCGCAACCCTGGAAAAGACCTAGAAAAGCTATAAAAAGGCTATGGCGCCTGCCTGATCACAGTTATAAATATTATAATTTATATAACTCACGACGTTTTGCTTCTATTCATTATTATGATTAGTACCAAAACATTAGACGTCGATAAAATAGAATATTAATATGAAACAGCCATAAATAAGCCATGTCACACTATGGTCCCGACTCTTATATCTATCTCTGACGTCACGAGACATAATGGCGTCGTAAAATATCATAGCCATTGCCACTTACAGTGGGTGGGTCCACACGATACTTACTTTTGTGTGCATAGACTTTCATCATCATCTTCATATCCGCTGAAAGACGTCCACTGCTGGACATAGGCTTTCCCCAAGTGTCGGCACAACAACCGGTCATTTGCGTCTCGCATCCATCGGTCACCGGTCCACCTTGTGGGAGGGCCTCCCAACGCTATGTCTTCCGATACGCGGTCGCCACTCTAGAACTGTTCGACTTCGGCGCCATCGATCATCTGCTCTGCGAGCAATGTGCCCTGCCCACTGCCTCTTCAGTTTGGCGATCCTTTGGGCTATGCCGGTATCTTTGGTTCTTTTGGATATAATTATTCCTGATTCGATCACGCAAGGAAACCCCGAGGATTGCTCTCTCCATTACCTTTTGGGTGTACAGACATTAAACACTGAAAAAAAAAATCTATAAAATAATATAAAAATTCTACAGAATTTAGTTTGTGCAACAAAGTCTGTGTAGACAAATGTCGGTGGGATAGACTTTTTTTATTCTGAGCTGAAAGTTTGTGTCGTGTGGACCCACTATTACTCGTAGAAATGCGAAACGAAGTAAAATATAAATTAACTGCTCAGAGAAAGTCGTCTGCAATGAAAGTACTGTTCGGCTTAGCTTTGTAACTTACAACTTAATGAATTTCTTGTAATATTTTGTCAAAGTCACCATTATTGTGGCGTTTTCTATGTTTCTGTTTCGATAAATCGACTGAAACTCTCTATCAAGATCATTAAATATAACTTTCTTAACGTTAGCTTTCGTTCGGGAAAGCTTAAGCATATAAAGATAAATGTAATGCGACATTTTGGATTGATCAATCACATCGAAACGGCTGAACGGATCTGGATGAAATTTGGCACAGAGGTAGATTACAGTCAGGAATAGCATATAGGCTACCTCTTATCCCGGGAGTACGTTCCTTTGGGATAATTTCCGACAGTCACGCGGGCGATGCTAGTTCATAATAAATCACGAAGTATGACGAATGAAATATCACATCAAAAGTAACTATTGCAGTGCATGAAGTTGCATTTTTTATCATCATAATGCATTTCAAATCAACGTCTCCGATAGCAAACGATTCTCAAGCAATCATCGATAAGGCTTGATCTAAATTAAGATGCCAGATAACCTTAATAGAAATAACTCCTGACTCTCACTTTGATAATAATCAATTCGATTAAACAGTTACATAGTGAACTTTTATGATATCTATTCGAGTCAATAAAATATTTCAACATCTTCAATAAAAACGGGTATTTTTACCGCCACAACTTTCCTCGCAATCTATTTACGAAAAATTCTCCCGCATCGCCGAGGTAATTTCTGTGCGCTGGCAACATCGCCATCGACCGCAGTACGCCGCGAGCGGGGAGGGGGGCGTGCCGTCTGTCAAATCGAAATACGCTCTTGAGTTATATTTCGCGATCATTTTCATTAAAAAAAAAGCTTTTTCATGAATTAATTTACGCTTTATTAGTGTATTCGTCTATTCGCTAACGGTTTGTAGACATGAAAGCTCCAACGCTGGCAGAATATCGTGTGTCCATTGCTTCACGATCGCGGCCGTAGGGATTGCTATTTTTGTTTTGTAGCCCCGTTTTATTGTAAATATTGTTTTTATGTGTCGAAATAGTGGTGCAGTGGTGTTTTTTCACGTTTTTTTATTTACTGTGATCATCGCCGGACCGTGAACGAGTTGCGTTTAGACGTTTTGTTGCAAAAATACTTTCGAAATTCAGCCTTTGAGAATCGTATCGGTGCCAAACTGCCAATGTTAGTACAAAAACGGATTTGTGTTCTATGCAGTGCCAAAGTGATAGTTTAACAGTGTAAAAAATAAAACAAAACTAAATTTATGGTAAACCAATCCAAAACAACATTTTGAATTTCGAATAATCTTTTTTTTTAATAACGCGAATGGTGTAATAATGTTTTTGACTGTGGTTTGAGTTAGTGAATCATACTAAATGGCATTTTATTCAAATAAATTGCTCTATATTAGTGCATTAATACGAGGATGAGGCGGGTCTTCGGTGTGTGTACCGACAGCTGGATGCTCTGCGGTCAGAATGTGAGGCGATAATCATTCCAGGCTGTCCTAGATGTTGTCTGTATGTCTGTTTCTTTTTTAATTTTTTGTTATTTTTTCTTTGACACTCATATCTAGAAAAAAGAGTTTCAATAGCACTTTTGAATTGGCTTTGAATGTCAAAAAATAAAATCTATTGCCTTTTCCTTATCCTTGCTAGTTGCAACAGATTTTCGGAATCAATATAATGCCCTGTCCAAAATTCAGAGGTTAATTTTTTGTATAATAAATAGAAAAAGTATTTAAGGTTCATTTGTCATTATTGTTTTGCCTTTCATTTTCTGCTCAGAGATGTCACAATAGCTATTTGAAAGTTGTGTACCTAACCAAATTGCTAGAAAGAGAGTAAATTATTGCAACTCACATAATTATAGATGTCAGGCAATCTGACACCAGTCTAGCTTAGGGGTATTGTGTCATCCAGTTATTGGTCCATAGAGGAGCATACAAAAAAATACAAAGAAACGGTGTCTCAGAGCAAGACAGCCAGAATTTTACTTAGAACAGTTATTTCTATACAAAATAATTGTCTTATTTCCTTGTGGGTACTAAAATCATTCAATGAAAAATAGCTCAGTAACCCACATTAGTAATACAAGGATATATAAGTAAACAAATCAGTAGGTATTTCAGGATAAAACGCAAATACCTATAGGTTACTTATTATATTAAATATAATATAACTTTTCTAAATATGGATGTCATTTACCTGTTTGACGGTTGTAAATTGTTTTTAATTTTTACTATTGCATGTATGTGTGGCATTTGATTAATCACCTGTTATTTTAAGCTTAATTCAGTGCATATTACCCAATTTAGACTTGGTTTGAGATTGAATAATAACTGAATTTTGACTGCAAGACCCAAATGAATAGATGGGGCCCGCTAGGGCTCTGGCCCTAGCGGATTGCCTGCCAGGATTGCGGAATTTGTTTGAAAGAGGCACCACGGCCCTGGAACGCAAAGGGTTTTAGAAGGAACACGGTTGGGTTTTAGTCAGTAAGAGTCTGACACGCCCTTCCGCTCCACCAAGAGCGGAAGAAGTCATTTGATGATTTTCCATCCTTAAAAAAAAAGACCCTAATGAATAAAAGGTCATGAATCAAGTACCTATTTTTTTACCCATGAGAACNACACGCCCTTCCGCTCCACCAAGAGCGGAAGAAGTCATTTGATGATTTTCCATCCTTAAAAAAAAGACCCTAATGAATAAAAGGTCATGAATCAAGTACCTATTTTTTTTACCCATGAGAATCTGTAATTGGCTCTTATGTCTCATAAACAATTTTTATCCAGCTGTTATAGCTGTTGGTTCTCCTATGTAAATAAATAAATTAACAAATATACCTAGATTTTTCACAAATAACAAATAATATTGGCTTGAAACTGTCTTTTCCGACTAACTGCTCTCTTGATTACCATTCCAGATAATCCTTAATGTGACACATAGGGTGGGTCTCAATTTTTGGATTGTCATCCAAATATTGAGTTGAGCTGAAAATCAGAGCTGTGGCTCTGTCATGCACACAAATCCGAGCATTATGCTGAGCTATATTATACGCAGACATACAAAGTCATTGATTTTGTTTCTTTTTTAGGGTTCCGTACCCAAAGGGTAAAACGGGCCTCTATTGCTAAGACCCCGTTGTCCGTCTGTCTGTCTGTCCGTCCGTCTGTCACCAGGCTGTATCTCATGAACCGTGACAGTTAGACAGTTGAAATTTTCACTGATTGTGTTTTGTATTGCCGCTATAACAGCAAATTAAAGGGGGCTTCTATATAAGAAATTTCATGATACGGGAATCCTTTGTCTGAGAGTCCGCATCGCACTTGGCCTGTTTTTTACGGCAGGTATTTCTCATACTTGGCACTTTCTAGTTGTCTATGCCTAGTAAATCTAGGTTTATTACATAATTGCATTGCACTGAATTTAGCTTCAAGAAAATAATGTTCAACACTAAAGCATTATTGATGTTGCTGTCGATACCTTACTTAATAAATATGTGTTCACTAATTCTAGTTTTTAAAACAAATTAGCCTGTTTATATTGTGACTAGCTTTTGCACGCTACTTCGTATCCGTTTTTTTACCGTTTCCGTATTTTTTTCAGTTCCCATATNGTCAAGCCGGATTCAGCTGAATACCAGTATTTTACGTGGAGCGGCTGCCGACCAAACCTCCACAACCAATTAACTGGGTAACACGGTACTCCTAATAATAAAATAATATTATTCACCATTTACCAGTAATTCAATCAATAGAGGCATTTGAAATTTGCTTTTTGTTTTAAACACAGAAATACGGAAAAATGTGACCAAAAGATTAACTCCCATATGGTACTGCCGGTCGATTCTGTAAACATGTCGAAGTGAAGGCTTGGGTGAAGTGATCGCAAGATATAATCAAGATATCACGTGATTATGAAGCNCTTCAGATTTTGATATGTACTTGTCTCGTAAGTCGGTTGAAGAAGACCAGTAATCTCGGTAACTTAGGCTCTTTTTTATTCCTAAAACCAAATTGAGAGCAATGACTACTTCCACTTCTCCTCCTGTGACAGGCTTATAAGATCCTCCATTTTGTTCAGCATATAAGTTAGTCTAAAATGTGACAAGTTGAACAAGCTCTTCTGTCCAGAATAACTGAAAAATGCTAAGTGGTGATAGTTCTCTGTGAGCAGCCAGAGATGACAAGTCCGTAGGTATGTGATGTGTGGAGGGGTCATAATCGTCAGGAGGTAAATTTGAGATCGAATTTTTCCATTTTGGAACCTATATTTCAACCCATCCAGTAGATGGTCCAGTTTGTGGCGCTAGTGCTGATGATGGAGGTAACGGCTGAAAAGACCATGTCATCTTCGGATTCAAATTCAGAGTTAGGTAGATTAGTACTTTGGAAGTCTACTCCGAGGAAAATTTCTCCCGTTGTCATACTTCGACCTTCAACGATGAGGTCATCTTCGATATCCGAACCATCGCCACCCGCATAACTGTCATCATCAGAAGGTATATCGACATGTTCCGGATAAGGCATTCTCTATGTCTCAGGTTGATAAACCTCTTCTTTTCATCGACTACAAAAATA
>NDFZ01003128.1:7432-23906 GCA_002192655.3 Mamestra configurata | reverse complement strand
GACCCGGCTCGCATTGTTAGGAGGTTCCTCTCTCTGGAGCCCTGACCGCCCGGTAGTTTGGACCTTGTTCCCGATACCGGTGGGCTACTATTTTTTCTTATATTTTTAAATGTTTTTATAATTTATATTGAAATGTTTAAAAATGTAATTTATATTGTAATGAATAAACGAAATAATTCTTTAATAAGGCATTATTTTTAACCAACGATTTGAGCTTAAGCCATATTCTATTACCGCTACGAAAGTCCTATAGCAGTTGCGTGTGACTCTATTTTTAACCAACTTCAAAAAACGTAAGGGCTTCTCTCTCGTCTGAAGGTTATTTANGGGCTACTATTTTTTCTTATATTTTTAAATGTTTTTATAATTTATATTGAAATGTTTAAAAATGTAATTTATATTGTAATGAATAAACGAAATAATTCTTTAATAAGGCATTATTTTTAACCAACGATTTGAGCTTAAGCCATATTCTATTACCGCTACGAAAGTCCTATAGCAGTTGCGTGTGACTCTATTTTTAACCAACTTCAAAAAACGTAAGGGCTTCTCTCTCGTCTGAAGGTTTTTTATGTTTGTTTAGCGAAATTTTCTTCAATTATCAACCAATTTTGAAGATGCCTTTTTTAGCCTTGGAAAGTAAACCATACAGGGTAAGTTTGACATAACACATTACGTCATAAGTTCAAACCACTAACGGCCGGTTTCAATAACGTATCTACCTTTAACCAACTGTCAAATTAGCTACCAACAGTAGCTGAAACGTCATTTTTGAAAGGTAAACATGACGCTTCACCTACTGTTGGTAGCTAATTAAGTCGTCAGCCCAAAATCAGATGATCTCAACGAAAACGTCTCCATGTCTTTAGTCACGTCTTACCCACCCTTGGGAGGAAACACTAGCAATTCAGCTTAATTACTTTTCCTCGAACTACTAAAGATAAAGTAGTGGTATACATTAATTATCTGTTTGTCTGCCTACATCATACAGTAGGTATAGTTGTTTCGCTTTGGCAGGGCATTAGCAGTCATTGACCTTTTCTTAATATGACTTCGTATAAACCCGTACAGTAAACTATGATATCTGCCTACCGTTTTCCCAACTATTTTGTGGTCAGATTCCAGTCTTAACCGGATGCAGCTACACTGACCTTGGCAAGTTGTGTCAAAATTAAAGAACTCCTCTTTAAAGATCTACAAATGGCAGCCGAGACCACCAGTCTCGAAATGTTATGTACGTCAACCATCAACGATCCGATCCCCGACCGGCCATAGGTTGGTTGAAATTAGAGAATGATCCGCGTCTGTTATTCTTTATTTAAATTATGAAAACATGTAGAAAAGTCAATGACCGCTATAAAAATGCCATGCTAAAACGCAATTAGTATATCATTCATTTTCATGAATGACTAGGCATAGGCTCGGGTTTCCCCGGAACACTTCCGAATAACGACGATCTTCAATTCTTTCATAATGTTCAAGACCTTGGAGATTCGGCGAATGTGCTACAATAGTGACCAGCTTAAGAAGACCTGCGAGTATATAAAAACGAAGTGTTAATGTATTGAATGATTCACAAGTAGCGTATAGTCAAGGGGCAAGATATATTGGACGTTGGAGTCAACGATTTGATTAAATCGATTGTTGTTTTCTAGGACGAATTTTATTGGTTGTTCGTTAATCAATTAATTTATGGTGGTCGATTAAGTGATTTTTGTTTGATAAATAAAAAGTACCTAGATCTTACGGAATTAAATGTTGACCTTTAAGGATTCCTGCGATTTATTCAATTAAAGATAAACCACGTTAGTATTTTGTTTGTTATAATATTTGATTGCATTTTCCTTGTCTTTACGGTTTAAAATAAAATTATCAGCTATTGGTCGGAAAGGTCACGATTTAGGGGTATAAACAAATATGTATAATAAAGCTGAAGAGTTTGTTTGTTTGTTTGTTCGCAAACGCTGATCTCTGAAACAACCAGCCGGATTTGGAATATTATTTTTGTATATGATAGCCTCATTCATGAGGAAGGCTATAGGCTATACGGGAACGGTAAAAAACGGGATATGCGCGTACGAAGTCGCGGCAAAAGCAAGTACTTTTTTTTTTAAGTATGGGAAATCATCAAATGACTTTTTCCGCTCTGGGTGGAGCGGAACATGTCAGACTCTTACTGACTAAAACCCATCCGTGTTCCTTCTAAAGCCCTTTGCGTTCCAGGCAGGGACTGTATACTGGTATAATTTGTATAACCGATACCAAAATATCGCTATAAATACCTGTATTTAGGTATCGATATAATACCGTTATTATTAAATTTTCTTGCGTTTTTGCGATTTGCAGGTCAGTGTCAGGTTGTATCTTGATCAAAATATGATTCGCGACTGTAATAAATATGAATTTACTTAGGAATCATCAATAAAGATTCATTAATTCATTAATTCTTTATTGTACACCTTAATAGCAGTGATTTAAATAGTTCATGTACAAAGGCGAGCTTAACTCAAAAATGAGTTTTCTACCAGCAAACCTTTGAGTGATAGAGAGAGATCACAATAGAGGGTAGGATCCAGTGCACAAATTTTACATTTTTTGTTACATTGTAGCCTGATATCGGAACTTGTATTGATATAATTATCGATATTTTATTTCGATACTCAAATTACTGATATAAAATACCAGTATTTATCCCAGATATCGATACTGGTATCGGTATTTTCTTAAAAATATCGGTATTCTTCGAGTATCGATATTGGTCCCTGGTTCCAGGGCCGCGGTGACTCTTTCGAACAAATTCCGCAACCCTGGCAGACTAGTACCTACTTACTATTATAAATGCGAAAGTTGGAATGGGTGGCTGTTTGTAACTCAATCACGCCAGAATAGCTAAACGGATCTGGATGAAATTTGGCACACATGTGTATTATAGTCTTGAATAGCAAATAGGCTATCCCGAGAATATGTTCCCTTGGGATAAATTTGTAGCCGCTGGCAGTAGCTAGTTAGTTAACAAAAACATTTCTACCATTACATAGGTAATAGAGTAGAATACTCTTTATTATGTACACCATATAAGTTACAGAAAATATAGATAAAGAAAAACATTACATAGGGTGCACCATCAATTATATTCAGGTCGAAATTGATATATTCACATGTCCCTGGGGTGAATTCGCAAAAATAGTATTGTTTACACTTTGTTACAAAAAACTAACTTAATAGGTATTGTATTAGTATTTTGTGGTTTAATTTGAAGTTTGGGTGTGACTTAGCTATCGCATTAGGTTAAGACCTGTAATGGTATATTTAAGGCAGTTAGATAAATAAATAAATAAAAATAAATAAACAATGGGCGGCCTTATCGCTTAAAGCGATCTCTTCAAGACAACCTTTGTATGGATTTTAAAGAGAGAAGTAAAGACAGTGCTGTAGGTAGTCTTAGGTGTACCATTTATATATACAATAAATATATAATAGATAAATAAATAATGAAATAAAAGCAGAGAACTAAAGTAAGGACGACTAAGGGGAGAGATAGATTTACTACTAGGTGACATTTAAATGTGTGCCAACGTTCAAGCGCGCTTTAAGATTTTCAATAAGTACTCGGCTCAGTGCTGAGAGATTCCTTATGTTATTTTAGTTGTTTCCTAGTCTAAGTGAAATCGGGTATTACCTTACATATCTGTATTATCTTGACCTTCTAGAGAACCATACTAATCTCAGTGATCACTTTTACAAGACGCCCATGCTCGAGCCAGCCCGCGCCGCTGAGCCTGTAGTCTTAAATTCGTTCCCTAATAATAATTCTAGTTCGATCCAGCCCGTCCCTAGATGTCCTCCCCCAGCGACGCCCTAAGCCGAGGCCCATACGCTACAGGGGGTGCCCTTAGCGTATAGTCGCTTAGTTTGTAAGTTTTTATAAGCCCTGGCTGGAGGCTTTAATATTTATATTAAGGCCACCACAGGCAAGCCCGGTTAAGCAGTCGACAATCTCATAGGTTGAACTGCGAGACGCCAATAAAAAAAAATAAAAAAACTTTTACAAGATTTCTCTCACACGGCCTGCCAAGCCTCCGATCTATCAATTCCCATATTAGAATGCAAACATTCATAGATTTTGATAATAAACTGAATACCGGAAGCTTATCAACATACCTCGCTTCACCTGCTTAAGCTTTACTGTTAGCTGTTTTTTAAATACCTTTGATTTATCGTTCAAATTTATCACTTTCCCTTCGCATAGTTCAACTAAAATAATACCCTCAAGCATTTTGTACTAACTACCAACATAACTTGAGCCTTCAATTGATAAATGGTAGAGACCAGACGGCGCTGGTTTTGCAAAAGAAATTATCGAAGAACCATTGTAATCTGATACTCTAGCGAACAGATCAATATATACTGGCTAATCATAGTGAAGAATAGGAATACCCAGTATAACATGACCTATTCATTGATTTTCTTAATTAGTATTCTGTAGCAGTAATTCCATTGTTAGTCGGCGACTTTGAGTGTTCATATAAATAACACAATAACTTCAACTAAATAAGGAGCTTCCTTGTTATAGTGACAACTTGTATTCATAGAAATTCAGTAGCAGTAGCCCGTGGTACAAGCAATAAATGGTGAATGAAGGAAGAAATCCAAAGAGTTTAATTGCACCAAGTATGACTACGGTAAACTACGGTTAAACTACGGTTAAACAAAGAACAAAAGTGGGATGCAGTTTGGAAAATTATTCATCACATCCACGCAAAAAAAGACAATATCGCTCATCAAAATGCTGGTATTTCGATTAATGTATTTTGTAAAACTGATAATTTTGAATTACATTCTTCAACATAACCTCAAAAATCACCCACCAAAACCGTACAGCGTTCTTCCTTGCCTCTTCAAAGCATAGACAACGTCCATCGCTGTCACTGTTTTTCTTTTGGCGAGTTCAGTAGGTATACTTCACAGCATAGCGCGGATCTCATTTTCTAGAACACTTTTAGCACGCCACGAGCTTCTTCGTAGATTAAACTTGATAATCTCTTCACACCGCCTCTTCTTGCTAATCTTCTGATGGCAGGCTTCGTGATTCCTGGGATGTTGTCCCGAAGAACTTCTCTGTGACGTAAAGATGATATGTCTGGAGAAGGAGTGACGACTTATACATAAGTATGGAAAATGCAGACCTGTTGCGATGACCTCAAATAAAATTTGAGTAAGGACAAGAGTATGATGATGACGTTGCACTGAAGAACCAGCTCATAGAACAAGCATATACGTACGCTCTACGCTAAGTTGAAGAGTCAACATCAAAACCAGTTATCTCCACAACGTTCTCAATGAGTGGCTACATGTAACCCGTCTGTGAAAGAGAGTCAGCCAGTACTCCACACTGGCCAAGTCCAGGAGTCACGTGTATTTTGGTGCTAGCCCATTTTGGTTTCCTCTCGATGTGACAAGAATTATAGGAAAGAAGGTGTGACAAATTTTCTCGTGAAAACGATATGAAATGTGACATCATCTTTACTAGCTAAATACTTAATATAGTACAGATGTGCACCATATGTACACTGTCGTAAATTCTAAAGCCATTCATGAGTGTCAAGCAAATATTAATCACGAATCTACCGCGAAAGACAATGGGAGAACCCCAGTTATCATAAAGTTTATCATCTTATGTCTAAATATGGAGCACAGACGCAATGGAACCACTTTGGTTTGTTTGTACACCATGATGAAGTTAAGGATAGTAGATTGCTGGAAGACTGCCTACGTCATTTGAGCTCACAAACACCATCTGCTAATATGGGCATTTTCAAAGGTCTTCTTAAGTAAACAGTGAAAGAGAAAATTGTGATATTTTGCACCACTTCTAACCTCTTATCGGCATAAACTAAACTTAAATAGCTGTTGTCATACAAAGTACTATAAATACAAATATATTTTTTTCTTTAATTAAGTACCCAAGTCTCAAAAATGGTAAACAAAACTTGCGACGATGTTAATTAGCACTGCCATTAGATGCACAATAACAAAAAACACATAATAAATAGTGGATCACCGCTGCGACAACCCGAGTGAGTTTGCACGACAGCAACCCACATATTCACAACACAAGCGACTCGCAATCATGCTTAGGATACTGTTAGTGCAGTCGGAAGTGAATGAAGGCTTGGGTAAAGTGATCACGAGGTGAGCTGTCAATACGTATAATCAAGATGTCACGTGATCACGAATTTAGCTGTCATTCCATCTTAATTATATGGATTGACAGCTCACCTCGTAATCACTTCACCCGAGCCTTCACTTCGACAGGTATACAGAATCGACCGGCTGTTCTACACCCGTACCAGGGAAGCATTAGATTATCGCCAAGTATCATATGAAAAATAAATACTTGGACGCTTCTTTTCAATCCCTGCAGATTTATTGACTGCCATGGACAGAGAGATCTGATTAATTAAAGGAAAATTAAAAAATCTGTTCATAAAAGATTCATCTAACTAATAACAGGTTATAAATAAAAACACACCAGTGTCAAAACCACACGCGAGGCGTGATAATCACAAGGCAGGCTATAAACCGTAGAAAGTCATAACGATTGAAAGTTAACGTACCAAGACTAATATGACCGCTGTAGTTAATATCTACATAATAAAGCTTTTAATTTTTCACGAGAAAGTCAATCTTTACACAAATTGTTGAACGCCGAAATTTAATATTGGTAGGGTTCCTTTGGATGGTGAAATAAACAATGACGACGCAAAAGACAACGCTGAAGTAGCAAAAAAGGTTTTAATCAATAAACTGAGCTACCATATAATTAAATATGTAGTAGGTACTACTAACATACTAACCAGGACGAAGATTTTGATCAAGGATCACGCATAAGTTTCAAATAGCCTGTGTCACTTCGGCACTTCAGACGAANCCGCTGTAGTTAATATCTACATAATAAAGCTTTTAATTTTTCACGAGAAAGTCAATCTTTACACAGATTGTTTAACGCCGAAATTTAATATTGGTAGGGTTCCTTTGGATGGTGAAATAAACAATGACGACGCAAAAGACAACGCTAAAGTATAAAAAAAGGTTTTAATCAATAAACTGAGCTACCATATAATGAAATATGTAGTAGGTACTACTAACATACTAACCAGGACGAAGATTTTGACCAAGGATCATGCATAAGTTTCAAATAGTCTGTGTCACTTCGGCACTTAAGACGAGTCTTATGATACCACATTTGTTAATTAATCTATCCAGCCGGTCAAGCTACAGGACGTGCAAAAGAAAAGAGATACAATCATAAGAACATTGTGTGCTAAATACTTATTATTCTCTAAAAAACCGTCAAATACTGATACAAAAAAATGCTTAAAATATGGAAATATGGAACTTCCACCAATTCGCACTAAACGTTTCCAAACGTCTTTTATAATGCGCACAGCAAAGGAGTGGAACTCTTTGCCTGCGTCTGTGTTTCCGAACGCATACAACCCTAATCTCTTCAAAATTAGAGTGAACAGGCTTCTTCTGGGTAAGCTCGCTCCATCGTCGACTTTGTCTCTGTCATCTATGACCTAGACTAGAGTCAAGAGCAAACCCATATTAAATAAAAATAAAAAAAATAAAAAATAAATAAACTTGCCAATATCACTAAATTCAAAACCACACTCGAAATTACCTCCGTGACATGAAATCTATAAACAACTGACAAGTGATAATTTGTGGTCAAGCGCCATGTTGATGTCAATCACGCTTAAATGTGGTTTACTAAACGCTCAAACAAAACCTTGGAGGCTTTTAAATTTTCGTCTGACTTAAGATGCCAATACTTTCAGGAAAATCTCTATTTTATGGTTGAAGCCCACAACCCGAAATATTTGGCAATCGATGACCGTGTATGACTAACTAATGAAAGATTAGAAAGGAGATTAAAATCGACATTCCAATTGTACAGTTCATCTAATGAAGTCATTGTCAGTATCTTAATTATAATGTCTCATGAGGAGATTGTTGATTTTACCTGCACCTGCATCACCTCAGGGCGAGTTACCGCTCAAACATCGGTTGATGGCTCAACGTTTCGTTCTACACCTAAGTAAGTCACCACGGTGGTTAATGGCCTGGCATCTAACACCAAGTTTGTCTGAAGATGTCTCCCTTAACCGTAGTCCTAGGTACTATACTCAAATCCGTACCTACTTAAATATAAACTTGAGGATCCGTGCTGCTCCACAGCATTGTGTTGTTTGAAGTTCACAATTAGCTTTCCTCCAACTCAACGAATTTAAGTGCTCAAATGAAAGAGCTTGTTCCAGCAAGTAATCTTAGATCAAAATTAACGCAGCACCGAGTACATAAATAAAAAAAAATAAAATCCCCTGACACAAAATCCTAAGTTCCCTTTAAAAAGAAAAAAATAACAAAAAAACTCAATCTTAAAGTACCTAAGTTTGAAGATGATTAAAAAAAAATACGTCGCGTTGGGGGACCGCTCCAAATTATTTATTATTTACGATTTTTTTTATAAGTATCACATGCCTACCTATTTTGGTCCCCCAACGCGACGTATTTTTTTTTGCACACACTTATTGCGTCGGGGTTTAAAAATAAATAAAATTAAGTAAATCGGTTGAAAAGAACGGCCGGACGGACTCGTTATACATTTCATATATTTAAAAAAAAAGCAGATATTTTATAAGGAACCCCTGACACCACAGCCTCCCAATTTAAATGAAGACCACACATCGCCCACGTCTCTCCGACAGCATTTCTTCACACTCATGATTTAACGTAATTCGTTCGCTCATTACACGGTTATTCGCTCCCAAATTGTCTGTTATACGCATCTTATGGTAATTTGGACCACCTTGAGAGCTTTGCAGTTCAAAATTTGCAAAATATTCTTTAAAATGTTGAGTATATTGACGGCGGGAGTAATTTGTCTGTCGGTTTACCTTTTGTGGCCTTTGATGTGATGTTTTTATTAAAGCAGTTGATTTAAATGTTTCTCTTTTGCATAAGAAGTGATGAGTGACGGCTTGCAGCATTTCGTTGTACTTTTCAATTTGATTTGAAGAAATTATTTCAGTTACATTTCGCGAGTACACATCGTAACATTCATGAGGACCACATAAACTTGCCTATTTACTGATAAAACCAAACTTTTTTTAAATGTATCCTTTACTCAGCCTACTGATTCGTTTTCTAGAAATAGATTGAATCGATTTGCTGCAATCGTTTTATCGCTATCCACAGTCAGCATTATCTGCCTTGTATAGTGTTTTCTTGTAAACAGCTTAAATTTGGAGGATACAAGCAACTGTTTAATATTGTCCTGTTTAACCTTTATGTTATATATCCTTCCTTTCCATTTCTTGTTTATTTTAACTTCTCTACCTAACTATTTTGGTATAGCTCTCACCTATCCCAGGAATGAAAGTGACACAGTGATTTCACCCCATCATTTCAGTCACTCTTTATAACGACTTCCTCATTACTAATCTGACCGCATTTCACCTTTAATTTACCACATAAATGTGTCAAAAGACAGGTGTTATAACACTCTGAGCAGAATAAAAAATAACATCATCCATTATTTTATTTTCATTGTTGGCATCATTGACAATTGAACATCCATAACCCGTTACATTTTTTCTGGAATCACTATTGTCGATTCATAGCTCATCGAGTGCTACAAATTCTTTGTACCGATGTGTACATATGTTTGTATGTCTCTATAATCTGTTTGTATGTATGTGTGTATTTGTGAACAAATGTGCCGAAACCTTTCTCGGAAGTCGGGTAAAGCCCAACCGCTTTTGTTTTTAAATGGACGTCCAAATCGATTTATTCCGCATAGATCTGCTCGTGTTTTGATGGTGTTATTTATGGGAACGCTGGGTGGGATAACCCATAGGCAGATGAATCGATCTGGGCAACTGGGATCGATTTTATTGTGAATGGCAAGGAACCGGATGCTTTGATCAATATTGGAACTGCCATATGTTCTGTACTTATATTGTAGGTACTTCCCACATTTTTTAGCCTAACATATGTCTAAGATTGACGTAATAATTAATAGAATATGACGTGTGGCATCAAGCCCCCTGCTGAGAAACAGTAAATTCCCACACAATAAGCTATCAAGAAACAACACAATTAAAAAACCATGTGTGATGAAAAGGATACCGGTACAAATGTTGAAATGTTCCTAATTCTGCTCTGGAGAAGTCCATAACAATAAATGTTTGCAGAAGGGTTATTTTGACCATCTTAAGAGTCGTTTTTACCTGTGTTGCTAATTGTGTGTCAATGACCGAATTATTTTCTAACATGTCTCATCTTGTTTTTGTGTCAATTGACTAACCACGTGCTCTAGTCTGAACGGGTCCCCTATGTTGTTTCGAACGCCGCTGTTGCGACGCACGCTGTTGCGAATTATTTTTCCACTGCCTCACAGGTCACTAATTACTGCTTAAATATTTTTCTGCATAACCTCTCTCACTCTTTCGTATAATCTTTTCTTGGTTGTTTAACGTACCTACATAAAGGTGTTAATGAAGATTGATGCTACTTGCGATTCCTTATTATTGTACTCAACATGTTGATCTTTCCGTTCTATCTCACTTCTCTATGGCAATGTTACGTCACAATTAGGCACGCGTCACCTGCTCCCGCGCACGTTCGCCCGATCTCACCCGATGTTNAGTGGAAAAATAATTCGCAACAGCGTGCGTCGCAACAGCGGCGTTCGAAACAACATAGGGGACCCAGTCTGAACAGTCTGTGGCCAATTGGACAGTTCTATCACAAATTTTTTGAGACGCACCAACATAAATTTTACGTTTACCGATTTACAGAAAAGCTCCACTTGACCATACGGATTGTCCTGCATAACCTCTCTCACTCTTTCGTATAATCTTTTCTTGGTTGTTTCACGTACCTACATAAAGGTGTTAATGAAGATTGATGCTACTTGCGATTCCTTATTATTGTACTCAACATGTTGATCTTTCTGTTCTATCTCACTTCTCTATGGCAATGTTACGTCACAATTAGGCACGCGTCACCTGCTCCCGCGCACGTTCGCCCGATCTCACCCGATGTCGTCCGAGGTTAAACGAAGTCACTCGAGTCGCCCAAATCGATGAGTCAGCGACTCGACGGCCTTACTTTTATCTGTTTTTAATGATTCCCTGTCAACAATCACGTAGGTGCATTTATGACGTTTTGTAAATATATTTTGTCCTTGTCATTACTTTGGAAATGAAGTGAGACGACGATAGACTAATATTTCTTAGCAGAAAAGGAAGGAAGGAATGTTCTTTGTAAAAAAAATACTTCTCATAGTATTGGTGTTTCCGATGTGTAAGTATGTAGGTAGGTACCTAACATACAGAGGTCTTTGACCTCCTCATGATGATTGAAAGAAATTTACCTGTTTAGAACCACACCTAGTGCTTATCGCAAATAAACTCTTTTCCTTTCTTTCTTTATTTCTAGTGAGATGGTCACTTATATTTGGATTTTAATTATGTAAACTTATTAAGCATTGGTTTTACAGTTATATATACTTAAGGCTTAGCATAATAATTGCTTACCAGTAATTATGGCCGGAAACCGAAAATCTTATTATTACATTACCGATGTAGACAAACAAAATGTTAATTGCTTATCATAACCAGTAATCAAACTCAACGTAATCAATATAAAACGTGTTATTAATCGAACCAACATTTCGAGANAGGGCGTGTCAGACTCTTACTGACTAAAACCCATCAGTGTTTCTTCTAAAGCCCTTTGCGTTCCAGGGCCGCGGTGACTCTTTCGAACAAATTCCGCAACAAGCGGAACAAGCCTGTACACCATACTTTGAGTTTTGTTACGAGTCCCATGGATAATAAGCCGTTAACTGGTCACTAATCCAACTCTTTGTGCTACTAAAGAATCGAACAAGACTAGATAATCATCACCAATTTAGAGTTAGTTGTCGCCAACGTCCATACTACGTTGAATACACCGGTTCTCGTCCGATCACCGAAGTTAAGCAACATCGGGCGCGGTCAGTACTTGGATGGGTGACCGCCTGGGAACACCGCGTGACGTTGGCTTTTTGTTTGACGAATTTTTATTTGATTTTGTTTCTTTATTTAACTTATTTTTCATCTCTTCTTTCGCAGGTATGTTGGAAGCGATTTCTTTATAAATAAGCACGGGTCGATCAAGGTTAAGCAACGCTTGCCAAGGTTGGTCTGTGGATGGGTGACCATCTTAACATATCGGGTTTCCTCCGTGCCTCCGAAAGCACGTTAAGCCGTTGGTCCCGGCTTTCATTTGTAGATCTTTGGCAGTCGTTACGGATTGTCAGAAGCCAGATAATCTGACACCAGTCTTGCCAAGGAGTACCGTGTTACTCAGTTAATGGGTTGTGGAGGTCTGGTAGGCAGCCGCTCCACGTAAAATACTGGTATTCAGCTGAATCCGGTAAGACTGGAAGCCGACCCCAATATTATTGGGAAAAGGCTAGGCAGATGAAGCTTGTGTTGTGAAAAATTGTTATAGTTGATTAAGTATTTATTAAAACAGTTGTTAATATTTATGTAAATAAACCCTACGATTAGATTTAAAGGTACCTAACTTATTTTCTGATCCTTCTTCTTGTCCTGTATACATTATACGTATGTGTACATTTCTTATTTCCGGAAGGGCATATCACACTCTTACTGACTAAAACCTATCCGTGTTCCTTCTAAAGCCCTTTTGCGTTCCAGGGCCGCGGTGACTCGTTCGAACAAATTCTGTAACCCTGGCAGACCCACAGGCTATAGTTCTAAAATGAGAAACAAAACGTTCCAGAATATTTGGAAATGACAATGTACCATTTCCATAGCTCATGTCAATCCCATAGATTTTGAAATTAAATCGTTGTCGCCAATAGAGTAGCACTAGGCCCTCTGACAAAAATAGATCATACCACCCAGGAGGATGCTTTTAATCCGGCAGGTTGTAACAACAGGTTAGACCCAGTGCTCCACAAACAGGCTAGGGAGATTGACGCGTAGTTTGTCTGTGCCAAGTGAGAGAAATGGGTCAGTGTGGCATTAGGGGCGAGGACCAATGACACGTGCTCGCGCTGGCAGACTGCGCGGGCGCAAACGTGAGAACTCTTGCGCAAGCTCACGATTGACATGTGTGCAAATAAATATAAGGTCCCATTAACATATATGGACCAAACTTTTAGAAAACATCCAGACCACCAAAATAAGGACAATGGTAAAAAAAGTAAGGAATTCATAATTATTTAATTTATGAGAATTAGATACCAACAGTAAAAAAAAAAACAGCAAACGAAAATACACTAAAAATGTTGACCTAAAATAATAAATTATTATTTTAGGTCAAAATAAAATCACTTTGGTTAGACTTACGCAACGCTGTGTTAAAATTTGTCCATTATACAATGAAATGCAGCCGAAGAGATCCTTTATTTCAGGCAACTAAGGCCAATTTTTTTTTTAAATTTAATATGGGTTTGCTCTTAACTCTAGTCTAGGTCAGAGATACCAGAGACAAAGTCGACGATGGAGCGAGCTTACCCAAAAGAAGCCTGTTCACTATAATTTTAAAGAGATTAGGGTTGTATGCGTTCGGAAACACAGACGCAGGCAGAGAATTCCACTCCTTTGCTGTGCGCATTATAAAAGACGTTTGGAAACGTTTAATAAAACAAAATACATATATAAGTATAAAAACAATAACCATAATAATGTTTGGGCTACACAAATCTAAAGAACTGACGTACCAAAGACATGAAGAAGAGCATCGTAAGATATTAACCATGATAACATGTTACATACAATCATCACGTCTGCATTCCGTTTGGCTGAGTACCCCAAAGATATATGAATAAAGCTAGAAGAAATCATGATTTAAATCAGATCATATTTCAAAAGCAATTTATTAATTACAAATTAGGCTAAGAGTCCGCGACAAAACGCCAAAAATTTACATTAGGTCAGACCCCAAAATGCCCACACAGTTGCCCAACAGACTTCCCAGCATGTAACGTTTGAAGAACTAAAACCTATACAATACAGTAATGGCTAGTTTACACAGTGCAAGCTGCTGACTAGACAGTAGACAGTTTCTCGGATCGTTTACGGTGATAATAGCTGCCCAGACTCTTGCAAGGTGCAACACCCAAAAAATACAGGTTACGCTCGAAACTGCCTGAATGACAGTGTCAAACTGACACTGGGGAGCGACTGCCGAACGCATCCGAACGATGCGAGTGATGGCCGAGCTGCGAATGTGAGAACGGCGAGCAGGCAGTGAAAACAAACAATGTTGAAGTAACTCGGATGCGAGCCGATCCAACTCGCACGTGGCAGTAACTCATAAGATACGACCATACGATGCGAGTTACTGCACTACAGCTACTCGGCAGACTGACTCGCACGCTAGCGCGCACTGTGTAAACTAGCCATTACAGGCATCGATTTCAAATGAATTATGGACACAAACAAAACATTGTTATCGTTTTCCAAAAAAATAAACACGTCTTTCAGTTTACGTAATATATTCGGCGCCGCGACCCCTGACCTTTTTGTACAGAGAGCTAAGGATTCCAATAAATGGAAATACCCAGAAACATGCATAAATTCGAAATTCTCTCGTTTGGATCGAATGTCAGGAGGATATTCAAGGAATTCAGAATAAATTTCCAGAGATTTTGAATGTCTTGTTTACTATTTAAACATTGCTGATGCGGACTGACTACACATTATAAGAGTTTTGTGAAAATCACTGATTTCGAGTCTTTTACAACCTCAAACTACAGGTGTAAAACCAGACTTTAGACCTCTAGCAAGATCTTAAATATTGAAATAGAAAGCCATGCATTTGATCTAAACTGAAAGCTGTCTCAAGTTATGGGTCGATTTTGAAAGCCGATATTGAAAGTAGAAAAAAACTTTTTACAAAAAAATACAACCGACTTCCAAATAATAATAAAAACACTACAAAGTTTAAAATACTACAAAGTTTAAAATACTTTGTAAAGTATAAATACTTTGTAGTGATTTTTTTTATCTGGAAGTCGCTTGTATTTTTTTGTAAAAAGGTTTTTTATTTTACACTTTTTAATGGTACACATCCCACACCAAACACAACCTCAGGGAAAATCACAGGAAAGCAAAACACGCAATTTCGTTAACTTGGATGTTATATTTTCTATTTCCTCCAACTATTTTGATTTAAAACCAAACTACGAACCCGATTTTGATAAAATTATGGGACCAATCGGAACGTATAAAAAAAGTTTCTGAAATCGGTTTATAAATGACGGAGTAATGAGGTAATAAAAAAAAATTGTAACCGAATTAAGAACCTCCTCCTATTTTGAAGTCGGTTAAAAAAGCAGAATAGTCGAAACTGGCTCAATTGACATTATACATTATTATTGGCATTCCACATCCTTCTTTAACAAATCTTTCACTATTGAAGCTGCTCGTTTGTGGAATGCATTACCCATAGATGTGAGGCGTGCACAAACCCTACCAACGTTTAAAAAATTGGTGAAGGAGCATTACCTCTCACTATAATTTTTCTTCTCCTTTCCCATTTATATATTTGATATTTATTAGTATATTATTTAGTATTGTGTGTATTTTATATTATTATGTCTAATTAATATTATTTATGATGTTTGTTCACTGACCGCTCTAAATCTAACTTCTTTCGTTCAGTCCATCCAAAGGTTCTCTGTAAGAGATTGCCCTGTGCGATAAGACCGCCCATTGTACACTTGTTTTTTAAACGTTTTTAACTGTTTATTATGAGGTGTACAATAAAGTATATAATAAATATAAATACGAACAAAACAATTGCCCACCTGGTGATTCTAGGATAGGTAACCAGGTAAAGTCAAATCAAATTACAATTTATTACAGTCTGGTAACTGCAATCCAGTGGATTCTCATATTCCACCACATTGTTAATTCACATATGTTTGTTGCCAACAGACAATAATGTGACGACAAATGCATATTGCATAGCTGAAATAGCTTGTTCTTGCTATCAGGGCTTGGAAACCGGAAAAAAAATCGAACCGGTAAACGCCTTAGTACATAGGGAACTTATGATTTCGGTTTTGTTCTACCTTTAACCCCAATTAAACGGTTATAAGCTACAAACGTTCGTAAAAAGTTTTTGTGAAATTAACCGGTTTTGAACGGTTTTTGTCGCCTACCTCCAATGGGCAGCCGTGCTGAAGTATAAGAACCGGCTGCACTACTGCGCCGCCGAAAGCGGACGCCGCGTGTCGCTCGGCTCTCGCGGAATAAACCGGTTAATTAGGGTTCTTCATAAAGCTCTTGTAACGTTTCGACTCCGAACGGAAAAAACGATAAAACCGATTTATAACATTTAATAACCGGTTATTTTTAAACCGGTTCCAAGCCTTGGT
>NDFZ01003127.1:0-23904 GCA_002192655.3 Mamestra configurata | reverse complement strand
TTTATAATATTAGTGTGATTTTACATTTTTTCCTACTTTTATAATTTATTTTTGTTTTAAATTTTATTATTTCAGACGAGATCCGGAATCAGATAATTTTATGGATCACATTTTCGACATTTTTTTTGACAATAGGAAACCTACTAGGTTTGGAATACTTATTATTACTTTAATGTGTGGTGACTAACATGCAATTTCAAAAAAATACTTAACTAATAATCTAACTGAAGACCAAGCTCACTTTGAAAGAAAGAAAGAAAGAAAAATGTTTATTTTTGACTCGCACAAGACAAACAAACCAGTAAAATAAAATTAATAACTAAACAGTTTAATAAAATAATTATCTGTGCGAGGCCAAAATGGTCCCTATCTCAGCTTATGCTGCGATATCGAAACACATTAAAAAACAACATTGCCAAGATATTAAAAAAATAGGCTGACTCTAAATACTATTTAAAGTAACAATAAAGACATTCAAACATTCCAGGGCTCACAAATCGAAGGTGGAAATGTGTCGTTACGGCACTGGCAACACAGAGCAGAGTCAAGTACCTGAAAACATGAGTACTAAAAGTCTTAGGTTTGTATATTTTTAATAAGAATAAGTAGTAAAATAATTCAGGTGCAACCAGACTACGGCGATCGACAACGATCGATAACATCGACAGAAGTATTCGTCTCGATATCAATCGGTCGATCGACCGCTGATACCCATCTCCACCTTTATGAAATTTCGCGTTTGTTACTCTTAAGAAAGTCTCAATATACAAAATTGTGAGGAACTTCAATTTTTACATAACAATGGTATTAATAAAAATATTTAACATTCCAGCCCCAACAACAGCCTAGCGCGTCCTTACAGCCCCAAATCNAATAAAAATATTTAACATTCCAGCCCCAACAACAGCCTAGCGCGTCCTTACAGCCCCAAATCAACGAGCAACCTCGCCGGCAACTACAACCGCCCGCAACCTCCCCCCTACATGGGCTCAGCAACTAACTCTCTACACCACCGCAAATCCTCCGACAAGACCCCTTCAACCAGCGGACATACCCCTGAACATCGCACACATCTACTTGAAGAATCACTAAAACTGCTGAACGAAGCCAAAATCTGCAGTGAATTCGACAAAAAGGAACCTATCATTGACTTAAACGATGGTACAGAGGACTATGTCCCGATCAAACCGGATGGTACTAGCTATAAACCGGATTCAGCCGGTTATATCCCGATAAAACCGGATGGAACCGGTTACGCCTCTGTGAAGGATTTGGATGATATTGATGTCCCCGATTTGGCTAAGTTTGGTATCGCAGGCGCTATATGACATGAGGTTTCGGCGGTTGGAGAACCGCCTGTTAAGACTTGGTTCTGTTAGGTTTTTATTGTGTTTCTGTTCTGTTTGATGAAAAGATTTGGAGCTTTATAGGCTAACATACAATGACTTGATTAATTTTACTTTAGAAATTTGTTATAAATAAAATAAAATTCAGAGCCACGTCATCTCTAAGGGTGCTCATACATCAAACGATTGATCCTCGATCGAATACATTGCGACGACAGTAGAACGACGCACATCTTCGCAGTCTGGTACATTTTGCACTAGTACACCAACTTCAACCGATCCATTCCAGCATCGATCGTCAACAGCGATCGACGTTTGTGCGATTAGTCTGGTAACACTACAAAGATTCAACTAGATTGTGATAAGTTTAAAAATATGTAATATCTTGATGCTGGTTAAATCGAGTAATTCGGTCAGGCCTAGTTGAAACAGTTTTCCTTGCACAGGCTCTTTGGCTTACAGATGACGATATATGAACATCATCTGTACGCCATTCCCCAACTGTGGTCGGCTTCCAGTCTAACCGGATGTAGTTAAGCGACTGCATTTCTGACCTAGTACGATAATACAGACAACGAAGATGAGGGCCAGTGTCTATTTTAGTTAATAACCGTGATGACTATGTCAAAAAACGCGGCTTTTAGAACCTATTTCGATAACACAGACAACGGAGATGACGACCCGTGTCTATTTTAGTTAATAACCGTGATGACTATGTCAAAAAACGCGGCTTTTAGAACCTATTTCGATAACACAGACAACGGAGATGACGACCCGTGTCTATTTTCGTTAATAACCGTGATGACTATGTCAAAAAACGCGGCTTTTAGAATCTATTTCGATAACACAGACAATGGAGATGAGGACCCGTGTCTATCTTAGTTTATAACTTGGTCATGTATGGTAGCCTTAAAATAATGCTTTTATTTTGTCAATAACATCCAACACTACGGCATATAATATGAAGCCTCAATTTCTTTTTACTCTGACGTTATAAGTGTAGTAGGCACATCAATGGTGACTTCTGGCCTGGCGAAGTACTGAGTTTCAATGCATTATGAGGTCAGCCTATACTGGTTTTGTTACCACTGATGTACGGCCTATTGTGCCAACCTATTATTTATTTTTATCGGACACCGGGAGTGATTACCCGTGTCTATTTTAATTTAATAAGTAGTCAAAATCGAGTTTCATAGACAAGGGCGATGAGGACCCGTGTCTATTTTTAGTTAATAACCGCGTTGACTATGTCAATAACGCGGTTTTTTCGTTTTTTTTAAAAGTAGTCCTTCGAGGTTGACCATGAGAAACATGGTCACAGTAGGTGTAAACCTACTGAGGATAGAGTATATCCCAATTTGAGGCTGAGATAAATATACATTATTAGGGTGTTTACACATCAATCGATAGATGACCCGAATCGACGTTCATTGATGTCCGTCGTTTGGTGTCATAGCTTTGGCGATGATTTGGTGTTTGGACTGTCGATTGACGTCGACTGATTCATTCTAACACTGATCGACGATCGATCGATTGGTGTGCTGACACCTTAGGTATCCCTGTCGCGGTCGCACAACTGTCAAACGACAGTTGAGAGACAGAGATAGGAACATATCTTAGCTAAGCTATGTAAGGTTTATTTCTCTCGCCTAATCCCCGTTGTCACTAACACTAAGCGAGGTGAATGGAGGCCTTAATGTAACATCACTGGACTTTCTACTCTCGGTGCTGAGCTGATTGTTGAAAATTCCATAGCAAGCTTTCATTCCGGTGTTTCGTAGTGTTATTGAAAACGGGTACATTGAGTTATATATATTTATTTAATAAAAAAGTAATATATGTCCACATTAGATAAGATTTATCGTTTATAAGTAAGTGTATATCTAGTGAGTAAGAGGTTGTCAAATAACAATTAAGATATTATAAAGATAAGTACTTTCAGTTGATATTTTTAAGGATAAACGTAATATATATTTATAATAAAAATTAGGGGGATAATTCGTTTTAATTTTTTTTTATTTATTTATTTAAAATGTAAATATTATGTACTCCTCTGTTACATAGTGTATATTTAAAGATTTGAATTGTAATATAAAGTAAATTTATAAGTACATAGTGAAAAATAACTAGAATTTGGATAAGTAGGGGTAAGTCCGTAGTTTATAAGTTAATATTTTAAGTTTAGGACGATGCATTAAGCATATTTTGTAGTACTAACGTAATAAAAGGTAAGTACTGAAAAAATGTGGTGTGGACCGTTACATTCTCAATAAACAGATTTCAAAGTTAACATAAGTGAAGAAGATATTGGCTGCGAAGCTGTAGATTATTTTAGTGAGGAGGGCGATACCGAAGTTTAAATAAAAATACCTATATCTTTAAGTTGTAAATATATCGATATTGACAAAATATCAATTCTTGAGATAGAAAAGGTATTAAAAAAATTAGTTGTAGTGATAAGTACTTAAATACAACCAGATTAAGCTAACCTCAGTGAATAGTAAGTAATAAAATCAAAGTAAAAATGTTATCACACTCAAACTATCTACAGCGTGTATTTATTAAGTAAGGCACACCAACGACATATTTACAATTAAAAAAAAAAAAAAAAACAGGAAATTATAGGTATTGAATTCTGTGCAAATACATCACTTATAGGTATGCACAACATTCTCTATAAAATATTAACATGATTAACAAGGATTCATTAGTTCATTTGAAACAAAATAATAATTAAATTTAAACAATGCATTACAAAATAAAATAAATTACAATAATACAATTGATAAAAATATTGATTGGTATTGATCGACGCTGGCCGAGTTAGTAGAGCAATGCAAAAAAGAAGAAAGATAAACGTTAAACGTACAATTTATTGCAAAGACAATCGTACATTCATAATACGAACAATTTTTTTTTAATATTATAATATAATAAAATCTTGGGACAACTCACATACGGTCATCCGATCCCAAACTAGGCAGAGCCTGTGCTATGGCAACCAGACAACTGATAAACATACTTATATATTTCTAAATACAAACATATTATAGAGAAATTAAACCCAGACACAGAACAAATGATCATGCTCATCACACAAAGATTTGTCCTGGGTGGGAATCGAACCCACGACCTCCGGTTTAGCAGTCAGGGTCACTAACCACTCGACCAACAGGCCAGTCAAAAAGTGTGCAGTTTTGTGTAAAATTTCTGTTTATTTTGTCAAAAAGTGTGCAGCATAGCCAAAACGCTTGTCAACGCTGTTTTAAAGCTCGCCGTTCTATGTAGAAAGTTGAAGAAGTCTTTTTAAAGAGGTGATCATCAATCATCCTCAGCTCTCAGGTTTTTACACCAAATCGAGATATTACGTGGTCCTTTTGTTCGCATGTTTTGTGTCTAAATTCCTTAGAAAATGTATGTATTGGTATGCCACTAACATACTGACTTCTTCAAATGTTCTAACGTCAGAAAACCTGTGTACATAAATAAACATAACATATTCGGCGAGCGTGAAAGAAAGAAAAAAAATTTTTTTTGGTAATCTCACAGTTACGTTTTCAAAAAGTCGGTCAGTCATCTTTTAAACTTAGATCGACGTCGGCCAAAAAATCGATAGGACATCGATCGTGTGATTGTGATAGCACCTTAACCAATAATTTGGTTTAGAATATTTTAGTAATAATATTTTTTATGGTCGTTTTATTTATTTACTGGTTAAAATGAACATGAAGCGCAAAAACTTTGGATAGCAGTAAAAAGTAATCATTTCAACATCAAAATTGCAGAGTACGGTCAGCAAAAAAAAAGAAATTTTTTTTTAGAAACTTTTAGTTAGAACTATAAATATAATTAAAGTCGCCGAACATTGGCTTTTAATATAATGTAAGTTTGTAAAACAATAGACACTGTTTAAAACAGTCGAATGAATGACAGAGAATGTGTTGCAATAGTTAAGGAAAAAAACAATAAGTACTGTACATATAAAAATAAAATACAAAGACATGGAACTTCATAATAATAATTAATAGGGTAGTATTTAACTTAAGTTCAGGTCATTATAAGGCACTCTATTCAATGAAGCAAAAATTAAAATCTTAAGTCATTTTGAGACAAAATTATAAATATATAGGTATTATATTTTTCTTTTTTTTTCTATTTCTTATTCATTTCTATTTTTATATCAATAAGTACTAAAACAATTAAACAAAATCATTGCTCTCGACAAAAACTTTAAAATATAGATATTTGACAATTTCAAATAGGGTTAAATACCCAATATTTCTAAATAATTATGAATTAAAATTTGCTTAACAGTTCAGGTTTTTTTCAGTTTTAATAACATATAAAGAAAGAATACATTTTTATTAAAGACAAAAAAAACATCCTTGAAATAAATAATTTGATTTCGGTTGGCATTATAAACAACTAATTAAAAAATAATTAAAGTGAGTTCCTTGCTTACATTTTAGTCTTTGCTTCTTGAATGTACTAGCTTAGAGTAATAATTTAATCACGTGGGAGTACACTACTACTTTTTGAATTACTTGAAAAAGATGACTTCATATTTAATTTCAGAAAGAGACAAATAAAAAGTAAATTTCGTATTTTATCCGTGTAAGGTTATAAAATTCAGAAAATATTTTGTTGAAGAAAATGTCGTAACATGCTTAATATGACGCCAATTTCCCTAAAGGTTTAGGCATAAGTGTTGGTACCTATAAATACACCCAATAAAAATATTATGATAAAAAAAAAAATGAAACTCACCTACTTATTATAAAATACATTATGACATTGTTATATTAAATTAACTGATCGAGCCCTATTTTTTTCTGGTAACTGTTTAAAATAGTAGTGTATTTCTTGAGTAAAATAATGGTAAGGAAAAATGAATAAGAACTGTACATATAGAAATAAACCGATTATAGATTTTGTGAAATTAATCTTAAACTTAGTTTAAGTACATAGAGTAAAATAGTATAGTTATTTTTTTTATATTATTATTTTATACTTATTTTTAAATAAACATTAAGATATGATATTACTTCTTAGGGCGTTGATAAAAGCTAAAAACCTATCACTTGAATAACTTCTGACGTTTTATAAGTGCTCATGTAGGCCTATGTGAAATAAAATATTAAGAATTTTGATTGACGGTATCAAAAGCAAAAGTTGCCTTTGGTACAACATATTTGACGCGACTGCATTGCTTCTCTGCAAAAATAAAGTACATACTTATTTATTCAAGAATGATTTATTCTATATTGTTCATTTTTATTTATATTGGTGTTCTTTTTCAAAAACATTAATTGCAAACAGTTCTAAGAAATATCGGCAAAAACATGTTATATTGTGGGTGATTTCAGCCTTATCAGCGTCTTAAGTGTAACATTATTCTTAAATAACATTACTTTAATGGGGCAGTCGTGTAAAAATAGACCACAAAGCGCACCATAAAGTAAATAATACTTTAGTTCCAATGAACTTTAAAGAGTAGAAATAGGGTAAATTTTGAAAGAGTTAAAGTAGGGTAATATAAGAAGGATTTAGGTTTAAATATAGAGTTAAAGTAGGGTACTATAAAGTTTTAATTGGTTTAAAGTAGTAGTTTGATTAGGGTCTCAGAATAAAGTTTAAGTACATTAGGTGAAAGCATAGAGTTTAAATGATGATTTAAATGTTTAATGTAAGTAATTTCTTTAAATATACATTTAAATAGGGTTAAATAGCCTCAAAGGAATCAGATGACAGTGATGTTAATCATAATTCATAATATTAGCTGTATATTTTAGCTGGATATAAGTATCGGCTATAGAACTAAGCCCCGGTGTATCTCCGTGATTGTCAAAAATTATCGCTCTGGTCGTCCAACCAAACAACATACCTATTTGTAAAATAACGCCTGTATTCTGTGAAAGGGTAAGCGGAGGTATACACACCTTCCACATTTTGCCAGTTTATGGAGCACTGAAATTATATTCTTTTTTATGTTCAATTTTTAATAAAATATTTAAATTTACAGAAAGTTTACGAACCAATTATATACTTAAAAAATCCTAACTAATATAAGTGAAGTTTTAACTCACGGGAAATAAAATCTAAAAAAAAATCGTAAACACGTACCTAGTTACCATACCTGACATTCAAATTAAATTTTTTTTCAGAGTTGGTTAAGGCATACAAAAATAATATTTCGAACGTGTTCAGCAGCATCGTCCAAACATATTGGAAAAAAGAACTGCTTGAATTAGAACTGGGTGTTAGTACTCCTCTTGATGAGTGGAGTGGGCTATTATCCACCAGGCAGGCACTGGGTGGGTTGGTGGAAGTCACATCATACATGTCTTTGAACTTTTGATTCTACATTTAACCCTCCACAATGTTGGTTTCCTTCAACGTCTTATATTAAAAAATAATAATAATTTATATCGGGCTATCAAAACCCATGGAAATCAATACACAAATTTAAATTTAATAACAAGACCAGTCACTTTACAGTTAATAATTTAAATTAGATAATATTAAATTAAACTAAACTATATTACATGAAAAAACCAGAAAAAGTTTGCCGTTTCACAAGTAACTTGGTTGGATACTAGATTGTAGATAACGTCATATGACAGTGATGGAGAGCCATTGAGCCTTATGTCATAATACGGAGGTGAGTCACAGGCAAGTAATATAATTTATTAGATCAAGATACCCACGTGAAATGTACATAATAAACGTGGAGAAATAACTGTCATCATGTAGATGGAGTACCCGAGAAGTATCCTATAGATAGTGTTTAGTGCGGTCTTGAATAGGAATATCCCACTTCTGATTTTTTGAGTAAATCTCACTTCGGAATTTATCTTTTAGAATTCAACTTAAGAAAGGGGCATCTCCCGCTTGTAAGTCGGAAATTATCCTAAAGAAACGTAACTTCTGGATTTAAAGTATATTATGTCTTTTATCACAGTAAATTTTTCTATTTAACAAAGTTCAAAAAAAAAACTGAGTATATTAAAATTGTTACAGCGGTTTTGGCGTAAAAACGTAACAAACCAACAAACAGACAGAGTTGGCATTTATAATATTTGCAAAATTGATGCTGGAGATATTGTAGTCAATATAAATTATTGCTCCCAATAGTGAAGGAATTTCAGAATAAAAATGGCTCTTATCCTTATGGGCCGACGTCGGGCCTTAAAATGTACGATCCTTCACTTGTACTTGGTCATATAAGAAGGGTAGAACCGATGCCGCTGCACTTTTGTAACGCTATGTTGCATAAAGCAAAAACTCGAAAACACTAAAAAAAAAGAGTTCATTTGAGAATTTTAAAAATAAATACATAGTTAGAACTTTCAAAGTATGCAATCAAAAGTAATAATAATGAGACACTACCTATTGTGATCGTTTTACATAATTATATTATGTCAGCATAAAGCCCTGGTTCCACTCTGGATTAGTGAAGTGGGATATTAATATTTTTGATGATGACCTTAGGATTAATAAATAGCAACATGAATAATACACATCAAGTTATAAAGAAAAACTGGCATGGTTAAAATAGTATCATTGTATTCTAATAATTTTATTATTAAAGGTAAAATCCGTTTCAATTTAAATTCACACTAAATTACAGATAAAAACAAAAAAATAAGTATTTTTTACGCAGTCTTCAAAAAAACAGTAAAAATAGCCATCGGTTAGATGATTTAAGTTTTTTTTTCGATTGGTAAAAGTTACTCCAACACTCGTCTTAAAAAAAAGGATTTTTCTTTTATTAGTAACTCGTATGTGTGTTATTGTATGTTCTATTAGGTTATGTTTAGTGTTTAATTGTGTACATTAAAACAGTCAACAAAATCAAGCGGTTAAATAATAGGTTTAGTGTAGCGACGTGAACTGTACATATTGACGCGCGAAATACCTCTGGAGTTAGTAATAGCATAAGTTTTATTAATTAAGAACCTAATATAAATAAATAGGGATCAGTTTTAAAATTAGGGTAAGGAATATATATAAGTTTTGTTTTAAAATTAAGGATAAGGGCTTAAAATAAGTTTAGTTTTAAAAATTTGGGTAAGGGTTTAAAATAAGTTTTAAGTTTTTAAAATTTCATTTTCATTATCGAGGCGGACAACAATGTCTGTCTGTGGTTATATACTATCGTTGAGTAAATAGTAGCTAGCTTATAAGTAAGTAGTTTAGAAAAACACATTGTGTTTTAAAATTAGGGTAAGGGTTTAAAATAAGTTTTAAGTTTTAAAAATTTAATTTTCATTATCGAGTCGGGCAACAATGTCTGTCTGTGGTTATATACTATCGTTGAGTAAATAGTAGCTAGCTTATAATTAAGTAGTTTAGAAAAACACATTGTGTTTTATTTAACTGGACAGTGCGGGGAAGAAACTTTATTTGCATATTAATTGATAATTTTGTAAGACGCAGTCTTTTTATATGACAGAAGGAAAACACGAAAAAAAGGTAAAACAACTGTTTTGGTTTATTCAGTTTAAAGGCTATATTGTTTTTTTTTTCAATTAAGGTCCTTAACCAAGTATGCCTGTCAAAACGATACCTACTCTTTAAATTTATTCAGGTTGTCAACAAGAATATTCGTATCTTCCTAAAATTATCTTAATTAAGTAAGTTTACCTCTAACAAAAAGGATCATACAAATTAAATTTAATTCATCTTTTATCCTGCATAATAGGTAACTTTTAGGCAAGCGTGCTCCATCGTCGACCACTTCATCGCTTACCATCAGATGAGCTAATGGTCAAATGCAAGGTCAAATAAAAAAAATAAGTCCGTGTTTCCTGCATTATAGATTACTTTTAGGCAAGCGTGCTCCATTGTCGACCACTTCATCGCTTACCATCAGAGCAAACACATGTCTATCAAGAATAAAAAGACCCCATAGATAAGTTAGTCTTCTACTAACATTTTCAAAAATGAAAATTAAGGTTTTCTCATTATTACTCAGTTAAATAAAGCATGATATATATTTTTAGGTAGGTAAGTCTATACTCTATCCGTTTAGGTAGTTAACTAAAGGTAAACAATCTTGATGTGTCTTTTTACACAAATTCATATTAAACAAATAAACTACTTTTCAAACTTATGGTTCAATTGATTTAGTATTCGTTACTGTTGTATTTACTTTGGTTTTTACTTGCATTTTATTTTTAAACTGAGTTTTTAAGTAAAAAGTTACATCAAGATTGTTTACCTTTAGTTAACTACCTAAATGGATAGAGTATAGTATAAGTAATGAAAAAAATGTAAATATACAAGAAAAAATCGAAGTCAAAAGTAATGGAATCAAATTGTTGTATTTATTAAGTGAAAAAGGAAATACCGATAATGCCGATTATTAATTTTAGGTTTGAGGTTAAGTATTAAGAAAAAGTGTTTTAGTATTTAGGAAAACAGGTAAAAATCCGTGAGTACATGTTCTGTTTATTTAAGATTTATTATAGTTAGTTGTAGTAAGAATATAGGGTCAAAATAAATTAGCGAACGCCACTTCTCGCAGGTAATAACAAAATATTGTAAACTTTTAATATTTAGTAAAAACAGATGTATTTTTATTTTTTATCGTCCATCTTACACCTACTTTACCTTCAAAGATATAGTTTGCGAACATAATTATATTTTAATTTGTACTAATTATTTTAAAATATTCTACTTTTATATATATATGTATATATATACTTTTTAATTTGTTTACCATTTAATGTAAATTTGTAGTTTATATAAAATGATAAATTGGATTTCAAAGGCTGCGGAATTTTGCTAGCTACTTTAATTTGACCGTGTATAAATAGTTATACGCACAATACGTGGTCTCTGGCTATAAATTCGCCAATTTTTTTCTATGGGTGACTGTCGAAGCATTAATATTCAAATTTAACGTAAAAAAACACATAAATATAAGTAAAGTATTTTTTAACTTACACTGATCAGCCCGAATGGTCTCTTTTTTAAATTAGTATAAGTACAAATATTTCACAACTGCAAAAAAAAAGTTGTTAAAAGTCACATCGCAGTGTGACAACTTCTCACGTTATAAATTAAACTAATAATTTGTATCGGGTACTCAAGTATCAACATTATAATGATAAATTCAATATCGTTGCTGTTGCCTGTAGAAAATATGTCATTTTTATTGCTGGAAAAACCATAGAGATAAATCAAATAAAGAGAAAAGAGTAAGTCTAAAGAAATACTAGCACATCTGTCTGTTCAAGCAAAATTGAGTTAAGTATTAACATTATTCAGAAACAGGAAAACATGGTGCATCTTTTATTTTTATGTTTTTCACTAGGAGATAAAAAGTATCGACGAACAAATGTTCAATATATTTATTTTCTCCATTTTGTTTGTTTAGATGCGCCTTGGCTTTTGGCGGATGTTAAGGTTTGGGGGTTATGGTTCGATATGATCAGGTCTGCATCAATTTTTACTCCAGCAGGTATATTGGACTACTGCTTTTGACTCTATTCAAGAACCTTACCATTTAATTTTATGAATTATTATTATTTTTTATAAATTATTTTATTTATTAACCACAGTCAGATGGCTGTTTCAATCGCCGAGTCGAAACGCGCCTTCTGTGCTGTTGGCAAGTCAAATCTTTGTCCAGACCACTATTAAAATAGTACAGATGTACCGCAAACGTGTCAAGTGAATCTGGACCATATCCGCTTGACACTTTCATTTTTTTTTAAAAAAACATTGCCCCACACTAGGAATTTCTCCTGTGTCGTGGGTGCGCACACGCACACGCAGGGTGGGTACTTCATTTGACATACGACTTTTTGGAACTTTTTTACCAAATATTGGCCTATTATGAACCCCCAGACTGATTTAATTTTGATATCCTACTAGGACCACTCAATGTCTCTATTAGTTTTATCTCTATGGTTTCACACGTGGTAAGTAGTAAATAAGATGTACATATATATGACATTGAAAACGAAGTTCTTAAATCTTACAATAATTAAGGGGAATCCAAAAGGATAATAGTATTAAGTGTAATATAGTAGTTAAGACTTAATATAATTAAAGTAGGTAAGTTTAATATATGTAACAATAAGTAAGTATAAGTAGTCATATTTTAAGTGTAAGTACTCATAAATAGTTAAGTAGTGTCATAAGTTAGAAATAAATAAATTTAAAAAAGTAGAGTAGGTATATAATCACATTTGAAGATCAATTATTAGTCTGTAAGGTATTATCCAATCATATCAATGCCGGCACACTCTGCTACAAAAATATCAATACCATTTCGTATGGATATCGCAAAATATGGGGCTTCAATACTTAGTTTAAATTACGTCTACTAGCGACATCTATGTAGCGTCGTCTGAACTACGTCGTTAGCTAACATCTCTGACGTCACGCGAACCTAGATCGCGCAAGTAGAATTTGTTAAAAAATGCTCATACCAACAAATGCCCGATTTTAATTTACTGTACCAGGTACACCATACATCATCTTGAATAGCATGAAGATACTAATTTTCGAATTGAAATGTGGTTTATTATATTTCTTCATTTTTTTTTCTTAACTTATAATGAAATTAATTACATTTTAAACACCCAGTGTTCTTCCTACTCTCTCTTACTTGATCTATGCTGTGTCCAACAGGGTCCATAATTGTGACTTATACAACTAAGTACATATTTCCCTACTAACTATTTACATTATGGTACACAATAAAGAATTGGAATTGAAGTATCAAGACTTAAACTATGTATCGTAAAATACCTTTACTATTGTATAAATTCAAGTTCTTCAAACCTAACTTAAGACAGGCGTGTTACTGGGTATTTGGTTGAGCCACTTCTTCCTAGGTATACTAGGAAGTGGTAACGGGCGGGTGTTTAGGGGGGAATTTTGACGTCCAGAAAGTGCTGATTTTCAGCCTAATTTGAATAAATTACTTTTGATTTTGATATTTACGAAACATTTACTTAAACAAAACTGACATAAAATATTTTTTTTTCTTAAATTGTCACACAGATTACAAGATTTATGATATATATTTATGATATATCCAGTACCGTGGTCTTGATATGTTCGTAGCCGAGGAGATAGCAAGGCAGTTAGGTAATACGCACCTAGTTTATAAGTAGTACTGTAAGTGTACATTCAACAAATGACGATCAAAATGATGACACTCTATTATGTTATAAGAAAAAGGACTTAAGTGTGTACATAAAAGCGGTAGCCGCTACCTACGTGTAAGCACCGTAACAGTTGATTATTAAGTTATAAGCAAGGCGGAAAGTGCTATTGGTTAAGTGAGTACTTAGTTAAGGTGTCTAGGTTATTTACTTACTTATAATTGTACGCAGTTTCTTCACATTAATGCACGAATAATCATGAATTAAGTACATTTAAGTTAATTAGCGTAAAGATAAAAAAATGAAAACAGTAGACACATTTAATATTAATTGTGAAAACACATGGTGTGTGCCTCACGGCTGCACTAAAAAGATCTATTGCAGCAATATTGCTAGACAGATGCTGTCCGATGTCAATTTTCTAATAAACATTATGTTTAACCTCACCTTAAAAATGCTGTTGAAATATGTCGTTTCCGACAAGACATTTTAGAACATTATTTTAGAATAAGAAATTCAATTAAAAGTAGATATTTTCGCAAGAAACGCAGACTAGTCCAGAATCAAAATTCTGTAATTTAAAATTAAGTAATTAACGAGTACCAATATAACAATTACTTAAAAATATTTGTTGGACTCTTGTCGGTACAAACTCTTAAGAACACTTCACGGACACAACAGAAAATAATAAATTAATGAAAAAATTAACAACAATCATAATAAGGGGTGGTCAGACTAAGAGAAATACAATCCGCAGGGCAGTTTAGTGGCGAACTGTTGGGCAGTAGCGACCCCACGGACCCGATCTCCCGGGAGAAGTCTTGTTCCTCATCTTCAGCTTGCCTTTATTAGTCGGCCGGAGTGAACACTGACGAGGAACATAGCTCCCACCTCTCGCATGCCTTAATTGGCCTGTTTGAGTGGAGATTCGCAAGAGCAAACGTGCTCGGGAAAGGATGTATAATCCAGTAAGATGCTGGCAGGGATCTTGACCGTACTTCCAGGATTGTCCTGACAGCCTTGGTATACCTCACTATTCCTTAAGCACCTCAGGATAAGTTGCCCCCTTTTCGTTACGTCACAGGTGCTAGCGGCAGAGTTTAGGGGGGCCCATTTATTGAGTGTGCAAGTCACCCCCTGCCATTACATCCATGACATTATTATTTCCAGACAGGGGCCATAGGACCTTTCATAATTTTAGAAAACCAATCAATTTTAGCCAGTCAATCCCGACATAATCAGTTGGTGCCCCATTCCACTAGAAATGTTTAACGTGGCCTCTGCGAGTTACCTTCGGCCGGTCGTACGCCAATCTAAGGTCGCGGATCATAGGGTCCCGAATTTAGTAAGAATTATAGTAAAATTCAGGGCAATTTAATTTATATTTGGACCAAATGAGTTCCTTACTAATCTTTATCAATTAATGTTAGCACAAATCCTGATAAATGAAAGATCATCAGTAACTATAATTTGAGTTCGTGCATTATTGTGGAGAGTCGTTTAACTATAGGAACCTAGTAATCCCTAAAGTAGCTATTTTCGATTATTCTTGGGACATAGGTACAAAAACCACATAGGTTGAATGTTAATTACCAAACTTTTAATTCAATGTTGAATATTCATAGATAAAAAATTGAACACTCGAACAAAGTTTGCAAAAGCTTGTCTTATTTAAAAAAATATTGCGCAAGCAAGAAATTATATGCCAAAAATTATTGGTAGTTTCTGGTTTGAAGACAGTCGGTATAATAAACAAACATAATTATGAGATATTTACGCTTCGACTCTTAAATGTCAAGTAGATATTGCAGATTCTCTGAGATGCTGCGGTAGTGGTGCCATTGATTGCCACGAAGTAACAATAAAAAATAGTTTTTTGGGTTGAAATTCAGTAAGAACTATGTTGAATATAGCTGTTTTAGGGCATTTACAAGCTAGCCATAAATAATTAGTAATAATGTATAAGTACCATGCGTGACGATATAAATCGAAGCGGATATTGACGTGGAAAAACCAAAGAAATAATACAGTAGTGTGTAAATAACTTGTCTTAATTAAACATTAAAATAGATATAAACTATAATATTTAGGTAAACATAAGTTATTATAATTAAACATTTGAGCAGGAAAAGGCATCATAAAATTAAACATTTGAGTTTTATATTGGTAGGTATGTTTATTAATTTGTTTATAAATTTTATTTATTCAGCGAAACTGTCACTGGTGACTTTTGACATAATATTTTTTTAGAGACCTGAAATTATTCTTTATTTAGAGCTGGTCAGAATTTTCTGTTAGAAAATTCGTGATTCAGGACAATATTTTTCAGCCAGTCAGTTCTTGTGCCATTAGGTACAAGGAAAATCAATTTCATGTAATAAATAATTTTTATTTTAAATATTTTAGTAATGTTTATTAGAAATGTGTCTATCTACAATCGTTTTCAAGCCGCAAACACCATACTGCCTCTGAAATCATTATTATTACTCCTAGTTTATTATAGTTTTTAAAAAAAAATTCAGCTGAATGATATAATATTTATAAGGATTCATTAAGGTCTAGGATAGATGCATCATTATGCATTTCAAAATTGGATGAATAATGGGTACTTAGAGTAGGAAGTAAATAATCATACGATTTTCAATAAGTAATATAATATACCTATTTTAATAAGTATATTGTGCGTTCATAAATAAATATACTTATTGCCGACAACCTCTTACTCATTACGAAAGCTAATTTAATTTAAAAGTTAAGGTACCTACGCACTAATTAAATACGGGCTATTAATTCGACTTAGTTATTTTATGTGACAGAAAAAATTGTATTATGATATTATTAGACTGTATGGATATATGTAGTCTAAGAGAAGATGAATGGAAAATTTGCGAAAATAATTAGAATTAAAATTTAGGTAACAGAATTACATTTGCCTGATTCCTATGATTAACCGAAGTTTGATGTTAGAACGGTCGCTTTTTAAACACCGGCCGATGTCAAAAAGTAGTCATTAAGGTCGAAAATGCCTTGGCTTGCTTAGTGCCCAAAGCCCAGCGAAGTAGTACTTACATATTAAAACGATCCTAACCTACCGCACTGTGCGTTTGGGTGTCGATTTTAGGCATTTCAACCTTCTTGTCGAGCATAGTACCTAAACTCTAAAAAAACGATGCTTGGATTTGAACGGCCCCTTTGGTGCCTGGCGGAGTCGCTAAGCAAGCCGCATAACAGTGCATTACTGACCTAAGGCTTACTAGGAATTCTTGAAAACCACTACAACGATTTGAACCATAGATATAATAAAGAAGAAGCGAACCAACGACAAAATGTTTTCAGACTTAAATTAAAATATATATATAATAATAAAAATATATGTTTCATAAATAATTTTAACAAATAAATAATTGTTACAAGTACTAGAAAAAAAATTGAAACTAAATCATTATTATAAAATATGTTTTATAACAATGATTTAGTTTCAATTTTTGTTTCACACGATAATGATCAAATAATAATACATTTAATTAACACACTTTAGGCAAAAAAATCAGTGTTGCCCAGGCTCTTGTACTGGAAGTTCCTGTTCATTTCTAAACATTTAAAAGTATCTAACAATCGGTTAAAAATAGGAACCGGGCAATAACTTTGCATTAAGATAATAGGTACCAGGATAAGTGTAGAGAAGTTATGTTTTTTAAACTTTTGTTTAAAACATTCTTAAGTCCTCCCAAAACTTGTACTTATTACAGTGGAGGCTACAAGCTGAAGAGTCTAGTCAATAGAGAAGTATGAAAACCTAGATTTAAGTAAAGTTATAGTATAGGTATTTATTATAAAATATAGTAGTTTATAAGTTAGGTTATTCGGGATAAAGTCAATCCATCGCCACCATCTCAAGTAACGACTTTCGCGTTCTATTTTTAAGTTCCGATTTGTGTTAAAAAGGCCCTCAAAAAGTACAGATTACAATAGAATTTCATCTTTTTCGAATTTCACGTAGAGTTTGTTATTCAAAACTTTAGTGATCTATATTTTAAGTTACCGTTTGTATTAAAAAAACCCTAAAAAAACAGATTACAGTACTTTTTGACCTTAGTCAGATTTGACATCGAGTTTTTATTCCAAAACTCGATAATAGTCTCGAATTTTGAATTCGAAGTTTTATTTATTTTAAATTTTTGGTATCCGTCATGCTTGGCGCAAATAAACTTTCTTTCTTTCTTTATAATTCAATTAAAAAAATATATTTTTTTGTAAATGTACGATCTAATTGATCTGGGATGAAGAAAAACGGAGTTACTAGTGAAGTAAGAAAAAATTAAAAATACCTAGTAGATTGTTGTGGAACTTGTAGGTAAATAACATTCTATCTCATTATTAAGACAATACTTTAGGCAATTAATAATAAGTTAGTACTACATTACAAAAATAAAAGTAAGTAGTAGGTATACTCGTAAGTAGATACTAGTTTTGATTTTGATTATCATTATTTTTGTACATTTGATATACTCTCGTCGGTTCCAAATGCTACTCCTTAATGAAGTATGAAACGCCTAGTTGGAAGTTATAGCATATTTATTATTTAAGCAATAGTAATAATAAGGGAATTAACAATAATATATTATTAAAATATGTATAGGTACGAGCATATAAAACTTAGGAACGTATACAAGGTGGAAGAGACATTGAGATACAATTATATCAAAATGAATGCAGTACATGTTACCGAAGTTTTCATTAGATTTTTCGTATTTTGTATGTTTTCTAGCGTTACTTTTAACCCGACTACGGGCGGGTCGATCGATAGATGTTTATCTGTTCCTTCGTAGCTTTTAAACCGAATATTATATATTACTTGAACAAATTATGTGTTAAAAAGAATGTTTGATTTTATAAAAACTGCGTTCAACGTAAGATGTTAGCATCCCGATAAATGTAACAAGACAACTAAGAAAAACAAAATGCCCAACGCCCAAAATAAAAGTTTTTACAAATGTATCGAGTTTGTATACAATTTAAACTTTAAATACACAATGTCCAAAAAGTTAACATAAAAAGTACAATTTCCAGTAAATGTTAAATTAATAAAGCATAATAAGCTTTTTCTTAAACTTTATGAGTTCTTCAGTAGAGATTCATATATCACGGTTACAGGTTGTATTTTGATGTTTCGCCCATCCTGTATGTATAGGAAGATACAAAATTTATTTTGTTATCATTACTTAATAAGATATTTGTACGTGTAGGTAAATTCAGCTTAGAACATATACAAGTTGAAAGAAACATTGAGACACAACTTGATGTAATTAATTCAGTAGCCAAATACATGATTCTGAATATTTGCATTTTTTTTAATGATTATGATGACTTCAAAAATTACTACGCCAAAAATAAAAGTATAAATATGTCGAGTTTGGTATCAAATTACAAGTTTAAATACGCTCTTTGTAATTAGCGTATTGTTTTTTTTTTTGTAACTTCGTATAATAAAAATAATAATAGCCTTAAAACGCTATGCTACGCTTGTACAAGTTTATGAATTCAGTTCGGAATTATTTAGATACTGAATTAATGGTTGCAGTGTGTTAATGTTTTTTTTCCACCCAGTATTTAAGATAGAGTAATCTTTATTTTTGGTATATTTTTTTTAGTAGGTACATATTGTTTAATGTGAAATAGATCAACAATGAAATCCATTAGGTATTGATGTATGTAGAATTTAATTATAAGTTAAAACATATATATTTAATATAAAATAAGGATAATAACAATAATATATTATTAAAATAAATATTAGGTACCTAGGTAGGAGTAGTTTTTATTTTTACATTTATTTTTGTATAATATTCTGAGGTCCTCTTCAAAATTGTATTATATTTAGAGGACGTGTTTGATAATTCGCCTTCAATAATAAAGTATGAAAACTGTTGCTTTAAGCACTAGGACTTAAAACATACCATAAAAAATTAAAAAGGTAAATATGCCAATATGCGTAGTATTTAACTTTAAGCCTAGTTATACGTGTTTATATTGTCTTGCGTACAGTTCTAAATTCCTCTTAAAATATTTTTTTATGACTTTTATGACTTAAAAAAAAGAGTCTGTTTGATACCTCCCCATTTGTTGAAGTTTCTTAAAATTATTGGATCTAAAATCAAAACTGACGTAAAATACAAAGGAATTTTACATTTGAAATATATCTGACAGTTTTATTAAGACGAAAGCTTTTGAAAGGATGGTTTAGCTGGTTTGAACTTAGCCTTATTTTTCAGCAACCAGATTAACTTTGGTTCTTCGTAGGTTACCTATGGTAAAAGTATTTAAGAATTGATTTGTGCAAAAAAAAACTGTTAAAAGTCAATTATTAATTTGAGTAGATATCCTAATAATTCTGGAAATTAAAATACTCATTAATATTTTTAGATTACAATCGGAATGGTTCTCAAGAACTATGATGAGGATTAAGGGAAACACTTATAATAAGGCATATGATAATTATTTTTATTTATTCCTTTTACGATGGCAATGTGCAATAATCCTTAAAATGTAAAATTTGAAATGTAAAATTATGTAATAATATTATGTAATAATGTAATACCTTGAAATGTAAAATTATTTAGGGCGGGTTTTGTGGGCTAGAGCCATAAAAATAAGTAATTTTGAATGAAAAAAGCATGTTTTTTTGTGGAGATATATTATATTTTTATCAATGCATTTTTTCTAGACTAGTTAGTGCGTAGTCGCTTCGGCGGACAATGTGCGAGGATTGGGACAAAATTACAAGTTAAAGGATGAAATTATTAGAACGTTACCTCGACCAACCCCATGAGGGATAACAGGCAGGTGACGATAGTGTAGCACGTATGCATAATTTGTCATAACTCGTAGGCATAATTGGTCGTAAGTTGTAAGCATAATATGTTATAAGTCGTAGGTATAATTTGTCATTAGTCGTAGGCATAATTAGTCCTAAATTTAACATAAGTCTAAGTATAGTTTGTCATAACTAGTAGGCATAATTTGTCATTAGCAAATTTGCGTTTTTTTACCGGGATGTGGTAACTGGAAAACCAAAGAGTCGACACCTTTACCTAAGGCTATGGGCCTATTAATTTTATTATTTTTACTTTTAAATCTTTTATGAAACTTTGTTAAATTATTGATTCTTCGAATGACAAGGTCGATAAGTTAGGCGTAAAAGGATTATTTTAGTAGGTATTTTACCTACATTTGGTTGAAAATGTATCAAATATTTTATTTTGCTTTCATTGATTGGTCCACATTCTGGTTAATCGAAAGTATAAGGCCAAGGTTCAGTAGTCATGTTTATAAATGTTTAAATACTCATAGCAAGTATTAAGATAGATATTATGTGAATAAGTCAATAAGTACTCTTTGGATATTACATTGTATCTAACTGTGTTAGATCAATGTCTAGTTTGTATAAATATTTATGGTATAAATAAACGTAATACAAAAGCTGTTTTTATTTGTAAGTAGAATCCCATTGAAGGCTATAGTTTCACTAATATCTATAACTGAATAAAATCACCAAATCTATATGTCACAGTGAAAGTAATAAATTTGGATATTACCTCGTGTGTTCATAAGTTTTTAAGACAAAGTAAAACTAAAATATTTTTGTCACGATGTTAATTTCTTTTTGTTTACATAATTTACAATTACTGACATCTAGATATACCTACATAAATATAGGTTTGAAGGGCTGCGTTAAAAACAAGGGCGGCCATTACGAATGACTTAGTTTTATATTATAAATCTAGATGTCAGTAGTTGTAATTTATGTAAACAAAAAGAATAGGTACCTAATATTTAACATCGCGACAAAAATATTTTAGTTTTACTTCATCTCAAAACTTATAAACACACGAGGCATATATACTATCCAGCCATTATATATAATATCTACTCAATTTGGACAAAGTGATAATTAACACATATTATTAAAAGTAAGATTTGAATAAAGTATTAAATAGGTACCCATGTCATTACTGTTAGTACGAGAATATAGAATGCAAGAGCGTAAGGGCGTATCCAGGATTTCAGCTAGGAGGGGCAGCTCATACTTGTTCCGCTGTTTGTTGTGGTCCATGGCCGACGACTATGCACTGAGCAGTCGACGAGTAGAGAAAATTTTCTTCATTATAGTTGCTTTTAATCACTTATTATTATAATCATAAAACCTAAATAGGATGGCGGGGTCTGGGTTCACTCGTTTCGCTCGCTCACTAGACCCCGCCATCCCCTTCGTGGTTATTTTTTTAAACCGTTGACTATGCCTTTACCACACTAATCGAATTGAGAGCATCCAAAATAAGATATTTATGTTACTACCAGAAAATATCGTATTAGTCGGAAAGTTACCTTAACCTCTGCAAGAAGTATCATATAATATACTACTTCTAGCCAACCGCCGCGAGATTTCCGACTGTGTTCTGTTGTTGAATTTCTTTAAATGATCATTTTAACTGCTCCGATATATTGTCAAAATTCTGTTTCTACACCACTAGGAAGTCTAACCGATTTAAATAAATAAATAATATCTTCATTCCGAACAAAGTTCCGTTTTCGCCCACATTTCATTTGTTTATCAAAGTACCAGTCGGTTAAATATATGTTTTGAAACTTATCACGTCGACACGACTGCCCAAAAAGAGTGTTATGTTATTAAAGAAACTCATTCCCTATAAATAAATATAACCTATTATACCATACCATATTTATTTAAAGTGAATGAGTTTCTTTCACCAAGTCGTATCTAATTTCTAAAAGCGCAGGCCACACCGCCAGCTAGCGGGCGGGCGGGCTAGGCGGGTGGGCGAAGCGAACGAAGGAAACTATACAAACTACGCGAAATATTGGCGAGATAAACTATGGGGTTCATACCGAAAACTACGGACAGACGAGTGACGGGCGGAGCGCGCGGAGCGGGCTAAGCGGGCGAAGCGGGGGGCGCGGATGGGAGAGCGAGAGGTGAACTGCGCGCAAACGACAATGGACAGATAGAACGCTAGTTCTATCTGTCCATTGTCGTTTGCGCGCAGTTGCATTGTGCACGTCATTGTTGCAAGCGTGATGGAAGAATTTATCGAGAGTGTCCGACAGTTTCCTTGTTTATATGATGTAAAATGCAGGGAATACCATGATTTAGTGAAAAAGAAGCAGCATGGAGAAGAATCGTGCAGGAATTAAACGACCCAGATATTTCTGATAGTAAGTACTTTTAATTATTACTATTTAAAAAATCACAAAATAAATCTCTTACACGAAAAGCTTCCCTAGAAACCCGAAAGTTATTGTTGTTTAGTCTTATAGCTGATGTTACTTGTTGTGTTATTAAATTATTAGTGTCCCTGGGTAACGTTCCTTTACATAATAAATAATTATGTAGAACACACGTAGCCTTTACTATATCATCTGTTGTATCCAATCTGCATGCAATAGGGCGGCGATATATTCGCCATGTTGTAGCTAAAATTCCGAAAGCATCCTCCTCAACATTTCTTGCTCTGCTGTGGCGATAATTAAAGGTTCTTTTTTCTCTGCTATCTCGGCAAGCAGTTTTCGAATACGGTCTTAGAAAATTTCTCATTAAGGGAAACGTCTGATCTCCAATAAACACATACGGAAATTCATAACCGCCAGGTTGTAGAGCATCGTTAGCAGGCAAATCCAACTCTCCATTAGATATTTTTTCCCAAAGGTACTATATATTCGAAAAAATTCCTCCATCACTGAAACGTCCCATGGAACCAACATCAATGATGGAAAACTTTTTTTTTGCATCGACAACTGCTAGCAGAACTATAGAATAATATTTTTTGTAGTTATAAAATTGTGAACCTGATTTAGGAGGGCATTGTACTTTAATATGTTTGCCATCAACGGCTCCAACGCAGTGTGGAAATTGCCACAAATTGTAAAAATCGATGGCAATAGCCTTCCAATCTGCTTCATTCAAAACTCCCATATATATTGGCTGTAAAGCCTCCCAAATGGCTATACAAACAGTTCTTATGATTTCTGAAACTGTTGACTTGCCTAATCTGTAATTATAGCTGATTGTTTTAAACCAGTCATCCGTTGCCAAATACCTGAAAAATAAAAATAAAAAGTTTTAAAATACGGTAGAAGTGGTTAATATAACGCATAGTGCCATATTCCGCGCTGTTTGTACATCATATTTATTATACATTTCAAATGATCTATTTTATCTGGCTGACAAGTATGTTATATTCTATATTTCATATTTTTTTACAGTTCCAACTGCAATAAAAACTATGGTAAAATCTGAGAGACAGCCACAGACACTCACTAAATAAAGCTAAGTCTTCCCGCAGCAGTCAAGCAGCTAGTACCGAAAACACATGGAAGTATGCTCAATTAATGCAATTTCTTCTACCGCACATGAA
>NDFZ01003126.1:0-15990 GCA_002192655.3 Mamestra configurata | reverse complement strand
GCGGCCATGGTATACTGCCGGAGCTTCGTCCGCCGCGATGCAATTTGCCGCGGCAGCGGAGTTTCGCCCCGGCAAAGCGCCTCCACGCGCCACGCGTAGACGTGCGCGAAGGCTCTCACCTCCAGATCCCATGGTGGTAAACCGGCAATGAGGCTCGCCGCCTCGCCGGAGACCGTGCGGTATCTCCGGGCCAGCCGGATGGCCATGACCCTTTGGGACGCTTTGAGCTGGCGGACTGGTCGCCCCTTCAGCGTTAGGGCCCACACAGGATGGGGCCCCTGTGTGGGCCCTAACGCTGAAAGGGCCATGGACCGCACGATCCCCGCATAGAGAAGAGAAACGCTAAACTATTCATATTTACGGTTTCATAGGCGTATGAACACTGGCAGGTTTGTATCAGAGTGAAAATTCTATTAATTTAAAAGCAACGTTCGCATTCGCTAAAAAAGTCTCAATTTCCATACATTTTTGACAAATTGCGACTGAGATGTGAATGCGAACGTTGCTATAAAAATAGTAGAATTGGCACTCTGTTTTTTAATAGATCAAAGGCTCTAGAGAAGTGTCATTCTGTCAGCGGCAGCGTGGCGAAGGCGATTGTCTATACGTCAAAATGTATGGGATTGACTAACGCTGTCGCAGTGTCATGTGTTCAATCCTTACTTATATACTTATTATATATACATATTATATTGTTATATTTTATTGTATAATTATATAATATTATAAATGCGGAAGTAACTCTGTCTCTGTCTGTCGCGCTTTCACGCCAAAACTACTCAACCGATTTAAATGAACTTTGGTACACAGATAGTCTAGAGCCTGAGGTTACTTTTTAATGCGAAACAAGGGTTGAAAAGGGGGGAGGAAAAGTTGTATGGAATTATTGTCATTTTGAGAGCTAGAAACTTATTTTTTGGGCTGTTGATTCGATATAAATAAACAAATATAATAAATATAAAAGTTTTATCCTTAAGGGTGTAAAATAACAATAAGCAATAGGGGATGAAAGTTTGTATGGAAATAAATGTAAGATTTATGTGAATATTTTATAAGTTTGCAACAAGAGACAAAATATGAGAGCTATTCTGATGTAACATTTACGGAGTCATTACAAAATGTGAAACTGAAGTTAACGCGAGTAAGAAACTTGCGAAGCACCGCGCCGTCCTCAATGAGCGCGCGGGGGGAGGCGGAGCACTTTTATGTACATATATACTTTAATAAAGCTCTTATTAAAGTATTTATACGTATGTGTCTTATTTGCAAAATAATTAGCCTAAATAATTAAAAATGCTACCCAAAGCTACTTTGTCCGCGTGGAATAGTTGGCATTTCGACAATCGCATTCGCTAATAGATTGTCAATTTGTTTAGCCACCTGTAAACGCAAATTATAAAAATTGAATTAAAAAATAAACATAATTATGCCATCTCCGGAAAAGACAATAACATGCCATCCGCAGAACTCAGGGCTTCTCCTTCATATTCATTCACCCACAGCCAATTTGTGGAACTCTTTGACAGCGTCAGTTCCTTCCAAACCTTCAGCTCATAGCAAAAGTGAAAAGTTATCTTCTAGGCACACTCGTTCCATTGCATTTGGTTTCCCTTCTATAAATAGAAGGTAAAGTTATTCGTATTTAACTTGGTAAGAAACGTTAGATTATCCTGGATTTTCTCAGCTTTTTTTTAAACATAAATTAAGTTAAATGGCATTAACCACACAATAATGACAAGCAATAAAAGGTTATTTTTAGTTGCCATTAAGTGTACATGCTTATGTACACTTAATGGCAACAAATATGTACATGCAAACTTACCACGCCAAAACCTTGCCAAGTTACGAGCCGAGTATAAGAGTGTCGCTTCTTTTAAATTTTATTCTATGCCCCTTCACTGAGCACCTACCTATCCACCCGCTTTGATACCCGTTCCTTGCTATTTTTCTCAGCGTGAGGTAGGTACGGAGTAAATATCGGGCACAGTTTAACTTGTCTGAGGGGAAATTGGCCGTGTTTAAGTTTTCGATTTTAGTATGTTTACAACAGTTTTATGTTAGTGTTTAGGAGTCTATTTAGCTTAAGTTGGGGTTATGTTCGAGCAGGAAGGTTTCTGGCATACAGTTTTTTTGTTATTGCTGTATTTTATTTACCTTGTGCTCCGAAGAATTCTCCTGCCGTGTGGTGCCTTTAATCAACCTGTACGATGAAGGTTTGTAGAAGATTTTCATTTTCTACAATCTTTGTGTTAGAATTTGACGTAAAGCTGGTTTTCTTATTAAATACAGTTTTTTTTCATATTTTTGTTTTTTTAAATGATTTACCTAACATAGTAAATATGAATTAAAATAAATTTTATTTGTATAGCTACTTAATATCTCACTCAATAAATTCAAAACCGGCCAAGTGCGTGTCGGACCAAGAACAGTGTAGGGTTCCGTAGTTACCCGTCTCTTAACCATGCTTAAAAAATAGTAAAATGTACTTAACTATTATTAGATTACAAAGTAACAAATGCACTTGGTTTAAGTCATTTTCTAAGGAATCATTAGGATTTTTTCACTTACCCAGTTCCATTTTTTAAGTTGGTCGACTATTACTCGTTAACTTGTAAACCCTACTTTGCTGTGATAGTTTTCCCTTTAAATTAATTATATATGCTACTACCATGATTTTTTTCACGGCCTTGACTCTAACAAAAATTAGCACTTTAAAGCTTAATATTTCGCAAACGGATCTTTGGATAGCAAACCCTTAATATTTTTACCCAAAACATTCATCGCCCTAAAAAAAACGTATTTCAAGATTTTATACTATCACTTTGTCGGCATGATTTATATGTCTACGCATACCAAATTTCAACTTCTAAGCATCTCTGCGGCGGACGAACAGACAGATAGATGGACATGGCGAAACTATAAGGATTTCTTGTTGACTACGGAACCCTAAAAATGGAACATAAGTTATGCGAAATCAACTGTTAAGTAAGTAACCGGGCACTTATTGTAAGTCGTAAGAAAGTCCAGATACCAAATAGCAGAAAATAAATGTATTTAGAAGCACGTTAAACTTCAAAACGCCCAGTCCCGTACTTATGTCAGACATCACTTTAAACTAAAATCAAGTTCCAAATCCAATATGATTTAAATTTCAAAAGTAGAAAGTTATAGAACGTCACTGCTAGTTCAAAACGGTCTTATTTCAAACGAAGAAAGATTCAAATGAACCTCAAAGTAGGACTTGAAGTGCGATAGATTTTCAAAGCAGTTCGGAAAGTTTTCGAACCACATATGTTGAGTTGGCTTTAAGAGATCTGTTTAACAACTTATACGTCCTTTGATATCGAACTTTTCATATTTGAAGTGGAACTTTTGAAGTTTCAGTTTTGTCTTTTGATAATACTCGCCAATTAATTCGAATTGTATCAAACGGATCGGATTCGGATTCGTAAGTAGAAACCTAATTACTTGATTCAAAGTTTCGACATCGTAAAGTTTTGACAGAATCATTATAATTTTCAAGTTGAAAAGAGAGTTACAGAAATTAGTGTTTGTTATTTTATTCATTAATTGCATCCTAACTTATATTATAAATGCGTTTGTTTGAATAAATCGGTGAACCGATTTTGGTATCTACGAGGATAAATTGGACCTTTGGAAATGGTTATGCTGGTAATACTTTGTTAATATAAGTAGCATTCTCTGGGTGCATCGTCCTCACATAATATTAATTTTTGTATACCATTATTTGAAAAGAGTAACTATGGAGTTTCTTGACCGTTGCCATAAGAATCTACCTTTCCGAATGGACAGTAGAGTCACTTTATTAATGTTATACTATTATTTTACTGAACTGTAAATGATGACGTTCAAAAGTGCCGTCTAATGGCCTAATTGAAATAAACGTTTTGACTTTGACTTTGGTTATAGGTTGAGTTTTTAATATAATTATGCCATAACAACAGATTATTCCAAAAACGCCGCAACATAAATAAAAATACAATTGACATTTAGATCGCAAAACTGTACACTCATTTGCAACTTCACCCATCGAACAAAAAATAAAATAAACAACAAAATCCACTGCTATTCTATCCCTACCTTTCCTCGCATTCTTTTCCTATCGACAGTTGTCGCAAGTCTATCACAAAGCAAATAAACAAGCTTGGCAAACTCCTAAAATCGCATTGTTCACAAAACGAGTTGGAATGTTGTCAACGATTTGAGATAAAGCCTTCAAACTTTGTGTTACGTACTTGTTCCGGCTTATAGATACGGTTAACAGAATAGGTTTTGTTTTTAAAGCTTTTAAAATGGTTTCTGGACGTGGAAGCATGATGATGTTGGATAGTGTTTTGGTTTTTAGGGTTTTGAACATGAGATTCAAAATTGTTTGTCAACAACTCAGTGGCAGACGAACATTCAAAATAATTTCAAAGATTCTGTGAGCTCTAGACAATGTGACATTCGTTCAGCGATAATGCTTGGGACTGACCACGTGAAATATTCGACATTAAACAACCGATCTAATATTTTTGTAGAATTTGAAGGTACAAATTCATGTGCAATCGTACAGCTAAGGCAAGCGTGCTCCATCTTCGACCACATCATCGCTCACCATCAGGTGAGATAGTGGTCAAACACATGCCTATCAAGAGTAAAAAAAAAGATATAGGCACTTATAAAGTTACAAAAGTTCAGAGCAAGGCAGTGGTTGCAAGGTGGAATTATGATGGATTCCGTGATTTAATTTATAATAATAGTATCATTTATTTGCATAAAACATGGTATAAAATGGTGTTAAAATAAATAAAAACGGCACAAGCATGTTTTGCTAAGTTATAGCATGCAAAAGTTTTAAGTAAACCACCTACAATAGTAATTAAATATATCAACATTTATATTCCATAAACTCTTTTAAATTATAGAAACCATGTTCGTTTAAGCAGTTATCTAATTTCATCTTAAACAGCTTTATTCTAAATAAAAAAGCCTTATAAATCCCTCCTACTATCCTTTTTAGGGTTCCGAACATCCGTAAGAAACGGAACCCTTATAGGATCACTCGGGTGTCTGTTTGTCTGTCCGTCCGTCTGTCACAGCCAATTTTATCCGAATCTACTGGACCTACTGTGACCTAAACAAGAACGTGTTACGTAAATAAATACATTTTGAGTATGGGGGTCACTTTTGGTAGACAATCTAGAAAATTGCAAAAAAATATTTTTCATTCTGTACCGTGTGGCATATAAAATAAAAGAGCTTATTGTTAGGGTTTTAAATAGAATTAGTTTTGAGGTTATATAATTTCCAAAACTACTAAGCCTAAAATTAAAAAAAAAAACAGTTCTTTACCTATAATTAAAGGAAAACCTATTAGAAGTGTATAGTGTTAAGAGGTAAAATGTAACAGATATGAAATTCTTGCCCAGTTTTTTTTACAAATTATTCGTGAAGGCAATGAGACATCGTTGCAGCAGCGAGGCAATCAATCAATCAAATTTATTCGTAAATGTAGGTTTCAATACATGTTACAGTAATATGGTCAGTTCGCTAGCAGACAGACAGTTACTCGAGAGCATACAAATAATAATAATATTGGTGGTGTCGAAACAACAGACACATATTTAACATAAAATAAATAAATTATTTACATACTAACAATACATAATTACCTATGTCAGAATTATGAAAATAATCTAAATGTAATATTATATAAGCTAAATGTCAGTTGTCTCCTCGATAAACTCAGTTGTGGAGAAGTAACAATTTATGAAAACAAAATTGTTTCAATTTCTTTTTAAAATATATATTATATCGTTATGAAAATAATCTAAATGTAATATTATATAAGCTAAATGTCAGTTGTCTCCTCGATAAACTCAGTTGTGGAGAAGTAACAATTTATGAAAACAAAATTGTTTCAATTTCTTTTTAAAATATATATTATATCGTTATGAAAATAATCTAAATGTAATATTATATAAGCTAAATGTCAGTTGTCTCCTCGATAAACTCAGTTGTGGAGAAGTAACAATTTATGAAAACAAAATTGTTTCAATTTCTTTTTAAAATATATATTATATCGTTATGAAAATAATCTAAATGTAATATTATATAAGCTAAATGTCAGTTGTCTCCTCGATAAACTCAGTTGTGGAGAAGTAACAATTTATGAAAACAAAATTGTTTCAATTTCTTTTTAAAATATATATTATATCGTTATGAAAATAATCTAAATGTAATATTATATAAGCTAAATGTCAGTTGTCTCCTCGATAAACTCAGTTGTGGAGAAGTAACAATTTATGAAAACAAAATTGTTTCAATTTCTTTTTAAAATATATATTATATCGTTATGAAAATAATCTAAATGTAATATTATATAAGCTAAATGTCAGTTGTCTCCTCGATAAACTCAGTTGTGGAGAAGTAACAATTTATGAAAACAAAATTGTTTCAATTTCTTTTTAAAATATATATTATATCGTTATGAAAATAATCTAAATGTAATATTATATAAGCTAAATGTCAGTTGTCTCCTCGATAAACTCAGTTGTGGAGAAGTAACAATTTACGAAAACAAAATTGTTTCAATTTCTTTTTAAAATAGATATTATTATTGTTAAGATTCTTTCTTTATCTGTCGTGGAATTTTATTGAAAATAACTGGGGCCATTCAGTAAATACTTTTACGCAGGGGGGCTGTTTCACAACTTGGTTTTAATTTGCCTTGAAAATATTGTTTCTGCCACACTATGTCAGGCACCAGCCGAAATGGCCGCTATTTATTGGTATAGATACCTAATTATGTACTTAAGTTTGAATTATTGTTTAGCTAACAACATCGCTTAGCATGTAATACGAAATTGATTGAGCGTGTGAATGCATTACTAACCTGCGTAATAACATTGATGTGATCCAATTGCTTCGCATCCAATCATATTATCTGTAATAGGTAGTTATTGATCTGTTTAAGTTAATTGATTGATGTCGACTGGCGTGTTTTATAATACAAGTTATACAATATACAGCCAGTCTACTCCGTCAACATTTCACCGTGACAACTGAGGTGGAGTGAGCATGAAGTGAACAGTCTTGTTCTTCGTCGTCGTGTCGCTTGCACGATAGTAGCTTAAATTTGGGTGGCCAAACATTGCCACTTCCACGGCATCGGGTGCATGAAAGGTGCTTCCCCGAGCGACGTTAAAACTGGGTACCCCCCAAACGTCTGGCGTACCCTGGACACCTAGCACTCGGTAACGCAGAGTCTAGGTGATTGGTCACCTAGACTCTGCGTTACTCGGTCCTTTCACCACGATACCACGAACCGGTCTTCCTCTATCTTGTTTGTATGAACTGACAGCTAACTTCATGATCACACATGAGCAGAGCTTAACAATAATGTTGTATGTATACTTGCAGCAAGGTGACTTCACAAACTAGCTTTTGTCAAACTCGTAGAAAGGTGACAGAACTGACTTTTGCCAACGGCATCACCCGCGAGAATGTCGAAATCTTCCCGCGGGAATGTACGACCGGAACAAAAAGTATTATAAGTCTTAATCCCTCCAACGACTATCGATTTTTATGGTTGTGATTTTTATCTAAATTTGTTCAGTTTTTAAGGTGTTTTGAAGATACAGACTTTTATATTTTTCTAATATTAGTAGGATAGAATAGGAACTAAATTGGTTGCTGACACCAATACAAATTGCTTTAGGCATCGTACATGCCTTTTCAGCAGCATTGGGAAAGCTACTAAGGCTCTGTCCATACGTACATCTAGACTTCTATAGGATGAATACCAACACACTGGTTCAGAAGGTTAGACTACTAATAATAATGTTTTAGACATTGAAACACACAGGTTCACAGTTTCTTTGTTAAGCTCACAGACAAAATTGAACAATCACAAGTGCTCGTAACTTCACTCATAATCCTACAAACGTGAACAGAGCAACGCCACTCAGAAATGTGAAAATAATAATTCCCGTTTCTGAAGGAGCTCTTCTACTAACTTAATCAAATCATTTCTGTCTTGTCAAAGTACAGCAGACCTACGAATGTCCAAAGTGACTGTGTCTATAATATTCTAACGTCATGTGAGACCTATCTGAGTATATGTCAGCGGAAAATGGCAAACTCCGTAAGATTATAAAATAACTTGAGAGATTGTAAACTCTTCATAAATTGTCAACTGAACATTTGAAATACTTTTTTACGCATCAAAATTGCCGGTCCGAAAAATTCTGAACTGACATAAACTGGCGACCAATCAGCACGCTGGTCTACAATTTATCTGTTTTGGTGTGCTAGTTAAATTGGAAACTTGGCCCCTCATAAGTCTTTGTTGGTGTGAGCTCATATCTGAACAGACCAATGAGAGCCTTGTTTCTAGGTTTATTATTACACTAAAACGGATAAATTGTAGTCTGGTGCTCTGATCGGTCGCCATTTTATGTCATTCCACAATTTCTCGGAATGACTTTGAGATTTTATAGACTATCAAATTTTGATGCGTAAAAAAGTATTCATTTGGAATACTTTTTTACGCATCAGTTGACAATTTATCGAGAGTTAACAATCTTTCAAGTTATTTTGTAATCTTGGTTTGCCATTTTCCGGTGACATATACACAGTGTGTATATTCATTGAAGTATGATCCTTTATAAATGAGTGGGTTCGTCTGAATACCGTCTTGAGAGCCTTATGCAAGATTGTTCGTAAGTACGTGAGATTCCATACAATATTCATTTACTTATTCGAGGAGTTTCATGTCTGTATCTTGTTCTGTGAATTTAGTAGGGATACCTTTTGTGAGTATATTGTTAATATAAATAAATTATTTGGAAAATTTAATATTATTTGATTTAGTCATATTCATAAACCTTTTATCTGTTTTGTTTATGGTTTTAATTTTTTTATACTTTGCGTCAAGTATTCGGTAATTTTTTAATTAAATTTTCTGTTTTGTTACATATGTTACTTTTTATGGTTCCGTACCCAAAGGGTAAAACGGGACCCTATTACTAAGACTTCGCTGTCCGTCTGTCCATCTGTCCGTGATACATGAACCGTGATAGTTAGATAATTGAAATTTTCACAGATGATGTATTTCTGTTGCCGCTTTAACGTCAAATACAAAAAAAAACAGAATAAAATAAATATTTAAGGGGCTCCCATACAACAAATGTTGTTAATGTGTTTTTTTCCGTTTTTATAGATAATGGTACGGAACCCTCTCGTGCGCGAGTCCGATTCGCACTTGTTAGCAATTAGTCTCCATGGTATAATTTTCGACATTCTAGCGAGGGACGCTGGTGAAAAAATCAAGTATAGATTTACCTAGTTGTTTACTTCTTCAATGTAGAATCAACTATGCGCACACCGCCTAATTAGTATCCCTTTGTTCCTAATAAAGTCTTGGTTTTACTAAGAATTGCTTCACTTCAAGTGTCTCCATTAAGTGTCACGTCTTCTACAATTAATTTCTCCTTCGTCACTGAATAGTGAATTAGATTCTAGCTTTGTTTAAAATGTGGTTTCAGTACGTCTCGATTTGTTATTCGTATTTAGATTTTATATTACTGGTATCTTAGTTATGTGTTGACAATTTTATTATGTTGCCTTCGAAACAATCTATTTTGTTGAACAATAACTTTTTCACCCTTGTCTATAGAGTGAAAAGTAAATTTTAGATCTAAGAAAGTGTTCATAAAAACACAAGGTAACATCACTTCATGTTGTATGCAAAATGATGACATCCCATGGGAATAATCGGATAACAAGTGTACCAAGGCCCTTACTTCAAAACTTTCGAAACACACTGAAAGACATCCCCGATGAATAAAAATGCTGGTCTCAACTCGATCCAAGTTGGCAGTCAAGCTTGCTTCGAACTTAAGAATACAATATTTCCTCACCAACTTTATTTTGCGGTAGATATCCAAAATGAACAAGTTTTACAAGAACAGTCTGCGATGGCAATAAAGTTTTCGAATTTCGGAAATTAAATCCGTGGTCGCGGCGCCGAGTAAAATCTTGTCCACCTGAAATCCGAGAAGGTTTCAATCATAAAAACTTATAGCTGAACCATTCTTGATTAAAAACTGTTCCTTCAAAATGGTTCCGTCAGTAAACGAGATTAAAACCCACCGCGAAAATTAATTAAATAGTAAATGATTGAGTAAAGCAAAGAGATTTTGTCTACGCGAGTGATAATTCACAAAAACAACGAATGACTCGGTTGCAGTTATTAAATCATTAAATATTCAAAGGGTAATTTTCTGCTTTATTGTGTTTTCATCATTAAAGATTAATGTGTAATAAATTGAAATGTAATCGGTTGGTGTGATGCGAATGATTTTAATTTTTGTGGAATTAGTGAAACTTGATAAAACGGAATATTAATAAATGTAAATATTAAAGAATTTCAGTTTTATATCACTTCTTGCATTTGTTCATATATATTGGGGTTGACTTACAGTGTAGAGGGATGCAGCAGAATTCCAGTATTTAACACGCAGCGACTGCATATCTTAACTCCGCAATCCAAATACTGTAAAGCCATCCAGGCTAATAAAAGGGTTGTTAAATCAAGTAGATATCTCAGAAATACATTGAATATGCATATACATTATTATAATATCATCCAAACTTTTGGTTATTTTTTTAGTACTTAAATTTGCTCCATGTGCATTTGACATTTGACTTTATTTCAATTATATTTATATATGTATTATATTTTTTAAATTAATTATTATATTTTTAATAGATTCAAATGAATCGCCACTCTTCACTCGTCCTTTGAAAGGTTCATTAGAAAACCAGCGTCAGACTACTGTCTGACGCTGGTGATGCTTCAGTTCAGAGTGATGCTTCACTCTGTCTGATAAATCGCTGAAATGGGCCTTTTTAGTGCAGCCGATAGACACACACTTAGTTTTTGGCATAACTACCTTTTTCTTGTTATTTTTACCTTGTGTGTTTCATGTCCTGTGCCTGTACCTGTGCTAATTAAACTTTATTCTTTCTTTCTTTCTTTCTAAGTGTGTTTAATTACAGAGCACTACACTGTAATTACCACGATAATTTAACAGGATTAGGTGAAAGTAGTAAGTGAAAATAGTGTTCCAGGATATTGTCGCTTCACAAATTATCTACGCAATAGCTTTATTCTAAACATAATAATATAATTATTAAACTAGCCTTTTCCAGTCCGCGCGAAAGTTGAAAATTATCCCAAGGGAATTAGCTCCCGAGAAAAAAGTATACTTTGTACTATCACAAGACTTGTATCTAGTTTTAGTTAAACGCGTTTAGCCGCATTAAGACGTTTAAATACTTGTATGGATTAGCAATGTTATTCATCCGATGCAAAATATTCATAACAAAATGTTCCATTATTTCTCTTATAGAACAGGAAACAGACACAGACTAAATTGAGTTTCTGGAATAGAACAGGTGAAAACTTGCTTTACAAAACGAAGACAGTGTTCTGTTAACATCAAAGTACCGATAGCTACGTACCGGTTATCTTTCTTAAGGGTATGAACAGACGTGCCGCAGGCACAACCACACCTCAACGATTAAAAAGTAACCGGAAAATAGCAAGTGAAAATAGTGTTGCTGCAATTCTTTAAAGCTACGTTGTGGCAGCCACAAAATTCAATCATCATCATCATCATATCATCCGAGAGACGTCCACTGCTGGACCTGGATATAGGCCTCCCCCAAAGACGGAGGCGGGGTTTGCCATCTTGCATATGGCGGGCATATGGTGTATGGTGAGTCAATTAGTCGCCTTTTACGATACCCACGGGAAGTGATGGGATAGTGCTATTCTTTTACGTCCGACACTATACATTCAAAATTCAATGGCATCACCATAATATTATCGATCACTTGCATGTAAATGTGTGAGATTTTGCGTTTGGCAGTCGCGACCGCAACGTTGATTGCCGATCGCAATCACTCAGCTAACCAGTGCAGCCCTCTGATTGTTTACAGAGAACCCCATGCTAACAAGATTATTATTGTGTAACAGAATGATCGCAAAATCTAGAAAAAAAAACAGCTGTTCACAAACTGCTGATTATGTATTGTAATGTGGAGTTATGCTATTTCAGGGTTGTTTCATATTGAGTAAGTGTTGCAAAACTAGAATAGTGTATAATTAGTAATGTTAAGTCAATCTTACAGTTTTGCAATGTTGACAATTCTTTAATAAAAATTAAAAGTTATTCCTAATGATGAGCACTTAATAAGCCCTTTCTAGTTTTTATTTAATTTTGTTATCGTTGTTTATCAGAGCTTAAATCATTTATGATTCGAATTGAACTATACGTTTACACATCACTTTAATTTCTAACTAACTACTTTTTATCGCTATGCTGTCGTAATAATTGTCGCAAGTTTGTACCGACCCTTAACAGGAAATAACTTAAATTCCTTGCACTTTTCCCGGACGAGGGAGCTTGTAAAGGTGTTTGGAGTAAACTAATTAATTTGTTTTATTGTTTTTTTAGCTTTGGGCGACTGAAGTGCAAATTGTGTTAGCATTTGGTGCACTGTATTGGTATACTTTGTTCTAGTTTCGACATTTTCGCTCACGAAGGTAGAAATTTTAAAACAAGGTCAAATTTAGAACCAGAAGGTAAATTTTCGTACTGCAAAAACACACAAGTTCATCTCGCAAAATCATATCATTGACAATCAGTTCAAAATATTGGAAAATTAGAGGTATTTTTGAGAGTTTGCGACTGCTATGCGAACACGAACGTTCCTAAAAATGCATAAAGTCCAAATAATTGAATGTGTCGAGTTCAAAGACTTTCAGTGGTTTTATATGTCTGTAATTTTCTAGTTATTGCTTCGAAGCAGTGTGTATATTGACGGTAGATTCGAAGATGAGCCCGGTAGTTCTTTCAGCTTTTAAAAACTTAGGGCATTTTCTTACCGCTGACCTCAGGGACGATGGAGACATTGAGAGGGAGCGCAGGACTCTAGCGGTCCGGAGCAATATGTTGTCCCGTAGATTTGCGCGATGTACAGACCAAGTAAAAGTAACACTTTTCAATGCTTATTGCCAAAGTTTGTACACGGGCAATCTATGTGTCAACTGTACTAAGAGATCGCTGGATGTCCTGCGCATCCAATATAACAATACTTTCAGGATATTGTTGAGGCTACCTCGTAACTGTAGCGCGACGGAAATGTTTGCGCAAGCACGTACCGACGGTTTATACGCAATCATAAGAAAGAAAACTGCGTCGCTACTGAGGAGAGTGAGGGACAGTCAGAACAGCATCCTGAAAACTGTGGCTGAGAGCTTCGGCTCTCCGATTGTACAGCAGTTTGTGAGGAGGTTGATTTTTACTAACACTAGGCAATAAGATTTTTGTGTCTGAATTAAAGCAATTTTTTTTCAATAGACGATCTTTTTACAAGGTTTTCGTTCGGTTCCTACACCAACGCCAGAACAACCTCGTCGATGCTACGCTATGGCTCTGCTACCTTGCACAATTCACTCACAATACTTGAATTCATAATTCGAGATAATTTCAATCCATTCCACTAACTCAAGCATAAATTTATGTACTTAAACTTTAAGTAGGTACCTACATGAGTGGTGGTAATGGTAGGCGGACTTAATTCAACAAGGCATTGCCAACAGTTAGAAATATTACTTTGAGATCTACTTTAGTATTCAATTTTATAATAGGAATAACAAAGCACTATTAAGCACTATACTTTTACTTGTATACCTCCGTGGCAAATTACATTAAATCTCCACATTTCTCCTGCGCAAATAACCCAAGCGTATTGAATAGTACATTCCAAATGTATGCCGTACAATAATATTATGTACATACACTATTCCATCGTATAATAGAACAAGGGATCATAGAAATGGGAAAATTTCTATTATAATATGAACATATTGCCATTCGGGGAACAGGGAAACTCACTTTTGGCATATCTGAGTATCGTTGGTAGGAACTCCGTACATTATATCGAATTTGAAAAATGGTAGGATTTTGTATCCGAGAATTTTAAATTCCTTCGATGTTTGAAGGAGATTTCGTTTCGCTACGAATGAATTTTTAGTAGGTAGGATATTAGTTTATATTGTAAGCATTGAAGTGAGATATGTTAAACTTTCAAGTTAGCATATTCATATTGAAGTAGAAATGGTACGATAAAAAAATATTAGTGCCTTGATGAAACGATTATTTCAACCCCCGGTTATAAAGCAGTTTGCTTATACTTTTGAACCAGCCAAATCAGCGATGTTGGTTAAAACTCAAAGAAGGATTATGAAGAAGTTTAGAATTCGGGGTAATTAAAAATATTTCTGCAAGCAGATCCGGCGGAATCTAGGACGATTTATTTAAAGGGAATCCGTAATGATTGGACTGCTAATGTATTAAACTGAAAATATCCCCGAATCATACCGCTGGAATATCGTTGGATTTTGTGTTCTTTGGAAGATGGTTGGAGTTGAATCATTTTTCCGGGACTCGCCGAACATCATTGACCCGTTTTTTTCTGGTGGTCGCTACTGTTGATCCTGGCTCTCAAATGGTGCAGTCGTTGGAAATAGTCTGGCGGGCTTGTCTTATTAAGCTAGAAATAATGCAGGCAATCCTTTGCTCAGCAGTAGAATTATACAGGTTGACAGTAACCAGAAATATTGTAATTAATGTAGGACAAAATGCCGTACACAATTTCAGTATTTATTTGGTCAAAGGGGTCCTGTTTCGTGCTAAACGAACATAAATCCTACATAACACAAACAGCAACCCGGAATAACTAGCTATCGACCATGCAAATATTTATTCCGTGGCCATAACCAACTAATAATTGCCTCAACTGAGCTCAAACATAATTCATCCCTTCAAATCGATTTTCCACAAACGGAACCCTTGACGTCCGTCAAGATAAGCGTAAAACCACAGACATAGTGAACTGGACTGAGCACTACAGTCACAAAATTAACTATTCTGTAGAAAGAGACAAAAAAAATATAGTCAATTACTTACTAAACTTACAGTTTGGACCAAAGTATAGTTTTGTATAGTTACTTATCCAATAATAATTTAATGTAACATTTATCCAACCTAATATTTTACGTGCATGACTCCTTCACGTGGCCGGAACTGCGAGCTTTTTAAGCATAGTTTTATGATAACACATAAATATGTCAACTTCCGGCTCTTGAGCCATCAGGGCGTTCAGCTGATAGAGCGCTAGGGCTAGTATATCGACAGGGTACGCGACGGTGGAGTCACGAACAGGCACCGCAACTCGTTGCCGCGTATCACCCGCAGTTGATCGGGAGCAAAAAGCGTCTCTTTAATGTTAGTCTTAATGTCGAAGGTACTGACGGTGTGTAAAGTGAAATAATCAGAATTATACACAAAACCACAACTGAACGCACGATTGCTTTGTCTCTCTTACACTTTTGCTATCGTAAACGTTCGACAGTCGGACCGGGAACGCTCAGTCCAGTTCTGTAAGTCTATGTGTAAAATAGACGCCTGTCTGTCGCTAATAACATCACGCCATATTGGGGCTATTGAAGGATTTATTGAGCAATAGATAATTCTCGTAGTACGAGAGTCGTTGTAAACTTAATGGCGTATCGCGGATGCGCTGCAATCTTCTTTTTATGAAATTGTTTGATGTTCTGTTATATTGAGTGGTTGGCCAGGATTTTTTTAAGGGGAAGGATTAAGAAGATTTTTTTTTGAACTCTGATCAAAAGGATCACTCACACACAAATAGCACCGTCCTGATACTATTATGACGAATGGTACATAATTAAAAACCGGCCAAGTGCGAGTAGTCGGACGCGCGCTCGAAGGGTTCCGTACCATTATCTATAAAAACGGCAAAAAAAACAAGTCTGTTGTATGGGAGCCCCTTAAATATTTATTTTATTCTGTTTTTTAGTGTTTGTTGTTATAGCGGCAACAGAAATAC
>NDFZ01003125.1:10000-23882 GCA_002192655.3 Mamestra configurata | reverse complement strand
AAAAGTATTTAGTGTGGCAGTTGGATTTTTAATAGGCATACACAATTGCTACTAAATGATACATAACCTTCAAAAAAATCATAAAATACTTGCCGTGTTCTAGTTGGCTCCTCAATTCAGATGTTTGGATTGAGGAGACACTTACATTAATATAACTTCGGATATATTTTCCTACAAATTTCAGGATTTGGCCTACAAAATTATTTCTTCTAAATAAGGGGGCGAGTTTTCTTCTGAAATCAGAAGTTGCTCCTCAATTCATACAGCCATAAAAAAAGGTGGAAACATGGCCATACATTATTCATCATTTAATTAATGAAGGCATTTGAATGAGTGGTCTCAGATAAAGCCATTGCGGTAAACACACATCAGCCATTCATGTGGTTTTACTATGACGAAATAATTCAATATAATATGTACATGTAACTCCATGAGTTAATTCAGTATCCTGCGATTTTCCTTTGTTCTCGAAAACGTTTATCAATATTTACCATTTGTGTGTACATTTGTGTTGTTTGTTTGTTTAATTGCAATGAATTAATGGTGAATTTCTGGTAATTGAGGTTTTTACTTTTGTCAAAAGCTATTTAAACACTAAGCCCATTTATCTTCTATCTAAACTAATAATAAAGCTGAAGAGTTTGTTTGTTTGAACGCGCTAATCTCTGGAATTACCAGTCAGATTTGGAAAATACTTTTTGTATATGATAGTCACATTCATGAGGAAGGCTATAATATAAGCTACACGGGAACGGGAAAAGTTTGTTTGTTTGAACGCTAATCTCTGGAACTAGCAGTCGGATTTGGAATATATGATAGCCACATTCATGAGGAAGGCTATTTGCTATACGGGAACGGGAAAAATATTTAATAAAATATATTAAGTGGTCAGGTCTATGATACTTACTGAATTTATACTACCAGCATGCAAAATAATACTAAATAGGCCAATACTTCCAAGCACTAAGTTTAGATATATATATATGTGGTGCTGTCTCTTGCATATGTTTTACAAACAACAAGTTTAACATTATTTATTTTGTATGCACTTCCATAATATAGGTATTAAATAATAGGATTTTGCTGAGAGGAATATGAATTGTTTAAATTAATAATATTATTTATGGTTTTGTAAATGATTGATAATTTATCTGATACTAAAAAAACCGAACCGAAACATTAATTGAAATCCACGTTGCATTTTGATCTCAAATGAAAGTAAGCTCATCGCATAATCAGTATCATTTCAAACGAAAAATGTTCACTGCTGGTCGATGGTGTATCCACTTGTTGGTTTGGCAATGTAAACTGCAGCTTTAGCTATTTTGCAGCGCCGGGTTTGCCTGTAAGCGGCTTACGATTAATTATTAATGAATTTTTTACTAAGTTTAGTTTTCATTTGTTGCTTATCTTTTAAATTTCCAATCAATCGAGACTCCCTTGACATAAAAAGTGTCCGGGTTTTACCAGGACAACTTTTGTAAACTCCGCCCGGACGCCCTCCAAACTAGGACAAATCCGGGGAAACCCGGACGGATGGCAACCCTAATCATAACTATAATATCTTGGGACAACTCACACACGGTCATCCGGTCCCAAACTAGGCAGAGCCTGTTATAAACATACTTATATATTTCTAAATACAATCATATTATAGACAAATAACACCCAGACACAACAAATGATCATGCTCATCACACAAACATTTGTCCTGGGTGGGAATCGAACCCACGACCTCCGGTTCAGCAGTCAGGGTCACTAACCACTCGACCAACAGGCCAGCCAACTAACAACCACCTCCTCTTATTACAGGGACATATTCTCCGCGATCTCCGACGGCCCCACATGCAAGTTACTTCAAAGCCTGCTAGTACAAACCATCAAGTCGAAGTTCCCTGACGTGGAAGCGGTCATAGGGCTGGAGTCAAGAGGGTTCCTCTTCTCTTTCTCTTTGGCTGCTGAGTTGGGTATCGGCTGTCTGCCTGTCAGGAAGAAAGGGAAGCTGCCTGGAGAGGTCGTGTCTTATAAGTATGAGTTGGAGTATGGAACGGTGAGTTTCTGAATTGTCTGATAGAATAGAATTTTATTGATTGATTAATTGCGTGCTTTGATTAAGTTACTTGATGAAAAATTTAGAAGGTATAAATCAAAATTATGATTGAGACTCTATTATATTAAATTGTTGTGCCCGACTTTAATTAAGTAGGTACATTTGATCCCTCATGTATCCATATCCACATTTGATCCCATCATGGACCCTCCATGTGAACTGTAAAAATGTACTTAATTAAAATCTTGTTAAACACAATATGTGATTGCAATTAAGTATTGAATTGAATTGAATATTGATTTGGGGGTTTTTTCATCACAAAGAGTGTTTTTTTTTTCAACTCGAAAACTTAAAATATAATTGTGTCTGTTTGTGGTATTACACAAATACTACACGAAGGTATCAAACTGGTACTTACTTTCTTTTTGTGTTGAGAAACACTGACTTCCAGTCAGTAATGCAAAGCAAGCTGCTAGTGATGGCCATTCAGCCATTTAATACCTTTTGTTTCCTATTTTATGTGGAGATCAGAACTATACTGAGTGAGCGTATAATAAATAAGTATGAACAACGTAAAATAAAAAAGCTATATTATGTAAATCCAAGTAGATAAAGTGCTGGGCACGCCACGATTGCGGCGGTAAGGCCCCTCTTTAAGGAGTGGCTGGAGAGGCGCCACGGCGTCCTCACCTTCCGCCTGACGCAGGTACTTACCGGACACGGCTGTTTCGGGAGGTACCTGTTTCGGATTAAGCGGGAGGACACGCCCGGGTGTCAGCACTGTGAGGATCGCCCGGAGGACACGGTGGAGCATACGGTGGAGGTCTGCCCTGCTTGGGCTGAGCACCGCCGTGTCCTCGTCGAGGCGATCGGCGGCGGCAACCTCTCGCGTCCGGCCCTGGTTGAATCCATGGTCCGGAGCGAGGAGGCTTGGGAAGCGGTCACCTCCTTCTGCGAAGCAGTAATGCTAGCGAAGGAGGAGGCGGGCCGCGCGAGGGAAAGGCAAGGCCTTCGCCCCAACCGCCGCTACAGGAGAAGACGCCCCGGGCGTCGGGAGTCGCAGGGCGATCCCCGGCCACCGTAGGCGCGGGCCTGCGGACGGCGAGCGTTGGGTGGCTCGCTGTCCGATCACCACCAGGCCCGGGTCGATGGCGCGTTGTGTTTCACGCGCGCCTCAAAGAGATGTCAGCATAGAAGACGGGGCCCGCTAGGGCCAGAGCCTGCCAGGGTTGCGGAATTTGTTCAAAAGAGTCACCGCGGCCCAGGAACGCAAAGGGCTTTAGAAGGAACACGGATGGGTTTTAGTCAGTAAGAGTCTGACACGCCCTTCCGCTCCACCCAGAGCGGAAGAAGTCATTTGATGATTTCCTATCCTTAAAAAAAAAAAAGTAGATGAAAGTGCCAAAACGAACATCCGAACGCATACAACCCTAATATCTTCAAAATTAGAGTGAACAGGCTTCTTCTGGGTAAGCTCGCTCCATCGTCGACTTTGTCTCTGTCATCTATGACCTAGACTAGAGTCAAGAGCAAACTCATATTAAATAAAAAATAAATAAAAAACTACCCTATCTAATTTCCACCTCCATTTAAATTCCAGGACATCCTAGAAATCCAGAAAAACACTATCCGTCCAGGTTTAAAGTGCCTGATTATCGACGACTTGATAGCCACGGGCGGGTCCATCACAGCCGCCACCCAGCTTCTGAAGTCGTGTGGCGCTGATGTCGTCGGGTGCCTCCTGGTCATAGAGCTGACGTCACTGCAGGGACGTCATAACATTCCTAAGGGTATTCCTGTACATTCCTTGATTAAATATGAGTAAGTGGTAGATTTTTTTGAAGGGACTCGGGTGCTAAGGTACTTTTAAGAGTGATGATATTTAGCCGAATCCGGTTTGACTGGAAAAGGCTAGGCAGATGATGATGTTGAAAGCGCTAAAAAGTTGAAAATTTCGTGTCTGTACTGTTCGTTGAGAAGTTGCTTCTTCTGGATCTAATACTGGATGGAGAATCCGGTTATTGTAACTTATTTTGAGTAGCCTACCTACACGTATGTACAGTCAAGAAAGCTATTTGGTATGCAGGCAACTAACTTGCAACTACTTTTAAACAATTTTGTAAGTGTGCTGTGTAAACAATGATTGTACACCACACTCGTAAGTATGTCATAAGCTTAAAAAAATATAAAGCAGACATTAGAAATAAATATTGGCAGTGCAGTGGAAAAATATTATTTGTGCCTGAATACCAAATAGCTTTGTTGACTGTACATAAAAAATCGTTTCTGTACTGTTGACTGTTGAGGAGTTACTTCGTCTGGAGCCAATATTAGATGAAGAATCAGGTCATAGTTATCATAAAAATCAATTGTCATCGGAATTGAACCAAATTGTACAATTTCAACTCTGTAGGATAAGAGGAAGTGGTTCTAATTCAGCTTGCAAGATTTGACCCAAACATACGAACAAACAACTTAACGCTTGTTTAAGGGCAGCTGTGCGTAGGTTTCATAAGCAATAGAAAATCCAAAAAGTGTGATGAATTCTATTCTCTTAGAAAACTGTATTTCGTACCTACTGTTTCATGCATCTGATTCGGTATATCAATATAGTACCTTTACGCCCGCGTTTTGTTATACAAACCTAAGTTAAGATTTTACTCTTTGTGTAGGTAAATAAGTAACTTTAAGCAGTGGTTCAGGCTCATGCTATACCTCCATCTTGATTTGAAGTTAAGAACTTTATAAACAATAATTATATTAAACAATGAAAATAGTGATTAGTTCTGAATTTTGAAACTGGAGATACTTTGGTAGAACCTACCGGTCTACAGTCATGAACTTGAACATCTACTCATGTGCTTGAACCACTGCTACTTAATATAACTCGTAAGTGCCTTTATATTTTGATACATTATATTATTTCAATGCATAATTTTGTAAGAATAGAATATCGAAAATTTTTTGTAGCAGTTTTTAAAAATCCAGTTCCAATCGCAATCTTACTTGGTTTTTCATTACATTTTGTCAGAGAGGTAGGCGGAGATTTATACGAAAAATTCAGGGTTAATGACAGCTGTAAAGTAAGCCACTTACTGCGCTGTATCGTTTATGTTGCTACAGAGCATTGACTTGCGCTGGATTCAGAGCCGCCATTAATCGGACTATACAATTATACATACCTATAATATTATTATACATATTATAATTATCCATTCTCTATTCTTAGTATTTCGTTGTTACCAAAGATCTGGCATGATAATTGTGTTACCTATTATATTATTATTATTCTACTGTAGAAAAATATTTCATTACTATTGACATGCGAAATATTACTTTTTATTTTAATATTTTATTTATAACAGATGCAATAGTTTATATATTATACTCATAAGTGACAAATCCTATTATCATTAGTGTAATATTATATTATTTAGTAATTAATCTGTACAGTGTACATATCGCACTTTTACCATTTTTTCTCAGATGCTTATATTATATTTTTTATTATTGAGTTGGAGGGCAGCTAGGTGAGGACATTTAACTTGACTTTCAATGCTGCGGAGAAGCACGGGTCCTCGTCAATAAAAAAAAACAAGAGCGAGGCGGACTCGCGCACGAAGGGCTCCGTACCATTATCTATAAAAACAGCAAAAAAATCACGTTTATTGTATGGGGGCTCCCATAAATATTTATTTTTAGTATTTGTTATTATAGCGTCAACAGAAATACATCATCTGTGAAAATTTCAACTGTCTAACTATCACGGTTCATGAGATACAGCCTGGTGACAGACAGACGGACGAACAGCGGAGTTTTAGTAATAGGGTCCCATTTTATCTTTTGGGTACGGAACCCTAAAATAAAACTGTAGATATAGTTTTATAACATACACGCTAAGCTTTGCCTGTTTGTTTCAGCTTCTAAGATTTAAACCATCATGCCTACTCTAGCATGTATGGCCACCTTAAGTCGTTAGTTTCTGTATGTAGGAAGAGCTGATTTATCAAAGTACAATCTGACGTAGATATCAACTCGAACAATAAGTCCCTGCTTAAGCGAAGTCCCGTCACGTATTTTCCGCGTTTTAAGTGTTGTAGTTTACACACGTACGCAGCGGTGCAAGGGTTAAGGACGAATGTATTTTTATTGTTTCTTTTATTAATAAGGCCTGTTTGAAACGAGCGCTTTGGTCGTGTGTAGTACATTGTTAATTGTAGGGACTATACCTGTATTTTTTTAAACAGACGCCTTTCGTTCTCAGTCGCTATCTATCAAAAATATTGACTTCTTTAAACCCGGTTTCTCGAAGTTTCCTGTAAACTTTAGAACCCTACTTTAATGGTAGTTTGTCAGGTTTTTATGCTAAACTAGAGTTTAAACTTGTCAAAGTCTAGTTTAGCTTTAAGAGTTTGAAGTTGAGTATTTTTACTCAATTTGAAATTCTTAATTCAGAAACCGAGTTTAATTCACCTACATTTTTGACAATGATTTGACATTAGTTGTGTGTTGTTGTTGTTGACAGATTTTGAACAAAAATTTTGAATTGCGGAAATATCTTATTACTTACTTAGTAAGTTTACGATTAAGTGCAGCGAATGCTTTAAAAAAGCGCTCGTGTCTTACAAGCCTAAAGTTAAATATTTAATTTTGGCCTTCTGAATGGTATATTTTTACATGATATTTCTATTAACTATTTATTTTTATAGAGCTACTTTTTTATCCACAAAATAGTGCTCAATTTTATCGTTGACTCATGTTACAACATATTGTACAAACATTTCTATACGTATATTATTATAATATTGATATTAAATGACATTGTAACTTTAAGCATTCCAGGTTGTATGTAATTGTTTTGTTTATTAAAGTTTTATATGTATTTAGTTGATTGTTTTATTTTAATAGATTTAGATTATATACCTACTTACGCGCACCATAGTAGGTATACACTCACTTCTGTTTTTGTAAGACTCATCATCATCAGCCGAATGACGTCCACTGCTGGACATAGGCCTTCCCCAAAGGGGTATTTGCCAGAATCGCCACGATTGGCAGGCGGGTTGGCGATCGCATGATCGCAGTATAGCTGTTGCAATGCACACAGAATGCTGCTGCCCAGTCTCGGGTTAGTCCCTTAGTCGCCTCTTACGACACCCACGGGAAATGATGGGATGGTGCTATTATTTTACGTCCGACACCATACATATCAAGTTATACAGTCTAGTAGTGAAAATTTTATATACAGAGAAAAGACCACAAAGGTACTGTTCTCAAAAGTATTCTGCCTTCCTGAACTTAAAGTACAATAATAGCAAAAACACGAAAATTTAGACCACCTGCATTTGGTGAGGCCAATATAAAAAACAAGATGGATAAGTCTAAAATTTAAAATGAGTATTGTTGTTATGTTTAAAGAATTCATATCATCATCATCATATCAGCCGAAAGACGTCCACCGCTGGACATAAACCTCCCCCAAGGGGTTTCCTCCCTCAAAGGGAGGCGGGTTGGTGATGGCAGTGTAGCTGTTGCAATGCACAGAAGCACAAAAAAAAAAGAACTGCTATTAAATAATTACTATGGAGTAATTTATTTAGAACTTTTCAATCACCATTTTTCTGGATGACCAAATTCTTTTGACCGGTGGTAATGTACCTACCTAGATGCTTTACTTTGGTCAATATCGCCTAATAAAGGTTAGCAGGTAGGTGCATACACGAAGCTACGGCTTTTGAAGCTAGGGTAGCAAGCAAGTAATATGCTGTCTTGGCACAAACTAAGAGGCATTCTATCCTAGCTGGAAACCTGCTCCAGTTCCAAAGTGTCAAGAAATCATAGCTAGCCCGAATATTTGACTTTGTTAAAAGATATTATCCTCAGATTTCTGAGAAACTTGAATTTGAGTATTTGTCACACCGAAAATCGATCAAAGTTGAGGTTTGACACGTTACTAAATCCAAAATCAAATTCACATTTCGGAAACACCCTGAATGTAGTTACTTATTATGTGGACCTATCTACCTGTTAGGTAGCTAACAAAGTTCAATAAAATCCCAAAAAAAAAAAAAAATTGAAACATTTATTTTAGTTTAAATGTTAAATACTGGAAGTTGTACAGAAACATCTTAAAGACGACATAAATACTTAAACATAATATTTAAAGCAAAACTTAGCAATCAGTTATCACATTTCTGAAAGAACATTTTAGTTCACGTAAGGAAGGGGCACTGCATGATGGTGCCCCAAATGATGTCCCTTAACACGCACCAAATCTTGCTTGGTCTTTACATTTTCTGGCTGTTTAAATTGAGTCTTCAAGTTGTCAGATGAGGTTGTAGAGAAAACTTCACTGATGGCAACCTTTGGTACATTCTGGTCTGTAGTACTAGATGGAACTTCGTTCTTAGCTGTCGTGTGATCGTCTTTTGTTAACTCCTTAGGTAAAGCAGGCACACTGGGTACCGTGCTCGCTTGACGCACTTTCCTGTTTTCTTCTTCGTCTCTCAAGATCGACAGGTCATCGCTTTCAGCTTGAGGCATGACGGAGACAACTTTTTGTGTGTCTACGTCCTTCTGCGTAGAGTTGCTTTCGAAGATTGTTTTCGTAAAGTTTTCGTCGATTCCTGCTCCTATCTTTTTGGCGTTTTCGTTGACTTTAATATCTTTTGTGGCGTCAAAGTCTACTGGTGTGGGAACTGTAGCCTGGCCTTTTGTCTTTTGGTCCTCAGTGTCACGGTTTGGTCGTGTTTGTTCGTCCTTGCCTACTAAGGCTAGGTTGTTGGTTTTCTGTTGGTCGTCTTTGGCTGCTTCGGTCGTCGAACTGGCCGTAGGTTTTGGGGCTCCGATGATAATGTCACCACTGTCCTTAGGTTCTTGGTTTTCGTTCACATTTAGGTCCTTCGGCAGTTGTGGGTTCTGTGTTTCAGTTCCAATAGACTTTGGGTGGGATGGGACTTGCACGTCAACGTTCTCTTCATCAGCAAACACTTGGATGCTGAAATCCAGTCCTCTGAAGACGGCCGGACTCTTCAGTTCGAGTGTGACGTTCTTTTGTCCCTCTCCTCCCTCTATCACTTTAGCTTCTCCATCCTTTTCTGGCCTGTTGTCAATTACAACTACTCGGCTGATGACTTCGTCGGTGGTGTTGGTAGCGTTCACAGTAACAGTCTTCACTTGTCTCCAAATAGCAGGGCTGGCGGTGACATTCTGTTCGAATATTAACTTCCCGCCTCCAGAGCCAACACTAAGGTCAGCGGCGGACGCCACTGCCACGAAACCGATCACTGCAAATACTTTGACGAACATCTTTGGATGCTAACTAACGACTGATGCAAATGACGAATCCCAAAGCTTATATAGAACGGCGGGTTAAGGAAAAACCTCAAAATGTAAGTCACCGTAGTCGTTTAATATTTTTTTATTAACATACATTAAAATCTTCCTACAGGAAAACACAGCTTGATAAAGTACAGTCAATGACAGAATGACCACAATATTACGTTAAATTATGAGTCAGGAAGACGTCGTCGAAATTTTCCTCTGAAGTAATGTTTTGTTTGGACCTTTCTCATAATCCTACATCGACGTATGTATCACAACCTCAATACACTAACATCATTTATTTGTATGCAAATATACTATTATACTACTAAGTAATTAGTTCACTTAAGGAAACTTGATCTCGTTTCTTACAAGGTGAGTAAGTATAAGTACAACTTCCTCTAACTACCTGGGAAAACCGGATAGACTTTAGACGTTGAATCTAAGACACTGAGAAATTGTAAATACCCTTCTCCTAGTATGGTGAAACTTTTTTTAAATTGGGTTAAATACTGAAACCACTGTTTGGTGGCTTGTGACTCGTGACTGTTCGTTTTATTCAGTTTAATATGACATGTTATGAGCTACATATGATCCTTGAGTGAGTGAGTCAGAGAGCGTTCATCAAGACTCCTTAACCTTTTGAACGCCAGAGCATAAACGCATCGGCGGCGTGCCCCCGACGCCAAGCCGCAAATTCGCCGTACTTTTTGACACATATTTGTGGCGTTTGGCGTACAGGGCATGCGCTTGCTTGTCATCTATATGTGACAATGGCTTTTAAAAGGTTAACTGAGTAGCTGTGCATCAATCTTGGGCTTGTCAGAAGTTTTAATGTTTTCGTGATTAGGGCTTGTTTTAGGAAAAGCACACAATATAAAAATCCTTAAAAACGCGCTTTTTAGGATTTTGATTTCCTCATCTTCNCAATGGCTTTTAAAAGGTTAACTGAGTAGCTGTGCATCAATCTTGGGCTTGTCAGAAGTTTTAATATTTTCGTGATTAGGGCTTGTTTTAGGAAAAGCACACAATATAAAAATCCTTAAAAACGCGCTTTTTAGGATTTTGATTTCCTCATCTTTGGGCATTTCAATGTAATGCTGACATATTAGTTTCGGAACTTCGGTAGCCTTTCTTATGTGGCAGTGGGCAGGGCTCGCAGAACTGATGGTCGTTGGGGCTGAAAGGTTCTGCTGGACGCAGCGTTAGTGGGCCTACAAGGAGGTCCGATGTGAGACGCATAATACCGGTTGATGTGGCGACACTAGTACAACAGTGGACCGTAGGTGGCTACGTGACTTTTTTGTATAGTATGTCTAGCTTGCAATACTTACGCATTTTGCCTAACATTTCCTTCCCCCTTTCCCAGTGGGAAATTCATTTTCAAACGTAAAGAATGACGTCGTTCTAGTCATTGAGCTAAATAATAATGTCAATCGATAAATTACGTAGAGAATAGTTTAAACACCGATCAATACATCATTTATGCCATTACAAAAACCCCAATATTAATAGATCAAGAGCAAGATTAATAGAGCAAGATCTCATTGTCCAAGTGTTACCTTTTTTTTGGTTACAATTTGTGGGATAGAGTAGTGTTGGTACTGATACCTAGGAACTTTGGACGTACCCCGTAACGTACACCTGCTGGCTTGGGCCGACGCGACGACCAGTTCTTCTGTTTTTGTCATGTCTAGAACATAATATTTCGAAAGTCAAGTGTTTATGTGTAGCGGCATGAATGCCGCCACATGAAAAACTAAGAAACGAAATTTGTACGGCAACAAAAAGAACCGCAATGTNGGCATCAATGCCGCCACATGAAAAACTAAGAAACGAAATTTGTACGGCAACAAAAAGAACCGCAATGTCATCTACGGTGAACTAACAACCAAATCCTGCATCGCGCAAGCAAAGTTCTCCGTGCGATTTGGACATAAACAATAGTCAAAATATCAACTATCGGGCAGTTGCCTCCAGACACAATAACCGTCTGGTTCGGAGAATCCTTCCATTTCCAGAGGAGGTATGCGGGACTTTACTCTCTGTACCGTATACCTCTATATATGTTCCAAGATCCCTGAGCAATATTTACTTAACGTCGGACAAAGTTACAGACCCATATCTACAATTTTGGCTTCAACTGTACTTCACTAGTAAATCTACGTGACATCTATCAACAAGTGAATCTAAACGCGCACGGAATTACTAATTGGATGAACTACGTGTCCATTTTGAATTGAGGATTTCCTACGTAGTGAGTAAGAAGAACATTAGCCGCGGAGATGACGTGACACATACGCACAATTGCGTAAAACAGTAAGTTGCTGCAAAATACATGAAATAGCAAGAGAATAAGCCAAGAAAATCCGAGAGAAAAGAAAGAAATAAAGAGGAAAAGAGACAGAGTACCTTGCTGTTGCCGTGCTAGGTTCGCCGACCCTTCGCAAGCCGTAGTAGTGACAAACCTGCCACATGACTGCTTTAGAAAAGGTTTTGGGTTTTCCATACATTTCTGCATATTTTATTGTAGTTGTTAGCATTCCTTAAATAAATAACTCATCTAAAACATAAAAGTCAAAATGTGAGCCAAGTTCTATGTTAATAATAAGCGTGATTGTCGACTTCAGCGACAAAAGAATGGGTGCAAAGTTCTGTAGACAATCCTGAAATAAGATAATAAAATCAATACTATGGCTTTGGCATATAAAACTGTACAGTTTTTCAAGTTGTGAAGGGGTCAAAAGGAGCTCTAAACGGTGCGTGTAATATTACACACGGCTGCTGCGTCGCCAGCTTCTTTTTCTTTCGTGGGAGCGTGTCAAGCCAAGTTCATTCTCATTACTTGAAAAATAATAAGAACAGCTGATTGTTTCTCGCGATTTCAGAGTTGTCCAACATAATTGGAACACGTTAGTGACGAGTAAGTTTATTTGGAACAAAAAACAAAGGAATTTTTTTGGAGTTCTAATATATAGGTATATGTGAGTGTGTGTAAACAGTAAAAAATTAAAACTAAAGTGTGCATACTATGAACAATATGATAGATAACAAAAATTCTTATTACTGATGTGCTATTACCTCTTTTAAGGTTCTGAGTTATGCTTAATTAATTTAAGACTTGTCAGTTCTTTACATGCTTCCAATGAAACCAAATGAGTTCAAATGACTTCACGGAAAACTAAAATGTTTTTGTAGTTCTATGTTATTATTTATTAAGCTTATAATTGACATTAACATTGTTTATTTACGTTTTCCTGATGTGACCGCATCAATAAAAGCATTGCTATGTAGCTATGTTTCATTCTTGGAATAAACAAGGTTAACTTGTTTTAGTAACTTTTGGTTGCTACAACTACACTGGTCATCACAAAAATCGGCCCACCCTGTTTTTGCACTATTACTTGTTATGGGTTCATAAATAACAGGTTTCGAACTGTTCTATTTATTTTTAGGGTCAGATAAGATGTTTGACATATGGGTACCATAAATCTTAGTGCATTTGAGGGTCCTTAAAACAATTTTTTTTATCATAAACTGTTCTTAGTGCGATTTTGCTTGTTTATGTAGAGACACAGTTGAGCGTTATTTCTCTGCCGGAACAAAGTCTAAAACGGTGAATTTGTTAATTACGATAATTTTACGGACTAACACTGTATTTTTGATCGATTTTGTTTGAAAATTATGGATACTACTGAAGCTGAGGCTGCTCAAGTTGTGGTCCTACTGCAACAAGGCTTAAGTCAACGTGTTGTGGCCCGCAGTTTAAATCTGAGCCGATCAGCGGTTCGGCGAGTATACCAAAGATTTCTGGAGACTGGCGAGTATCGGAGAAGACCAGGATCAGGACAAATGAGAGAGATGATTGATTTATAGTGACATCAGCTCTCAGAAATCGTCACCTTTCCGGTGTTGACCTTCAGCGACGCTTACGTGAAGTGCGCGGGGTGGCAATAAGTGACAGTACTGTGAGACGGAGACTTCGTGAACAGAATTTAAGACCACATAAGCCAGCAACTGGACCACAACTGACCACAGCTCATCGACAAGTGAGACTTCAATTTGCGCGGAATCACCTCAACTGGACTATAGACCAATGGGCATCAGTTCTCTTCTCTGATGAGAGCCGCATGACTTTATACGGTTCTGATGGGCGTCGCAATGTCATGAGACGACCAGGAGAGCGTTATGCCCAGTGCTGCATACAAGAAACCGTCAGTTACGGTGGAGGCTCGGTAATGTTTTGGGGTGGTATTTCTTTGACTGGGCGCACCGAGCTTGTTTTTATCAGCAGGGGTGCTCTAACTTCTGCACGTTACATAACGGAGATCCTGGAAGATCATGTGATGCCTTATGCTGGTTATATCGGAGAAGAATTTGAGTTAATGCACGATAATGCACGGCCACACGTAGCGCACATTGTCACTCAGTACTTAAATGATGTCGGCATTAGGGTTATGCAGTGGCCAGCCAGAAGTCCGGATCTCAATCCCATAGAGCACATGTGGG
>NDFZ01003125.1:0-5000 GCA_002192655.3 Mamestra configurata | reverse complement strand
ACTGACTCGCGAGCAACTACTGTTCACGCGAAACCCTTCTCCACGTCAGTCCTCCAGGGCCTCGCTGGAGTATTTGCTACTACCACCAAGATCTGCACCGACGGAGGCTCCAAGCGGGCTCACGCCCAGACCCTTCTGCGCTCTCCGCCGCGCACGTCCTACTCGTTACGACTTAATGACGTCACGTCGAACGTCTCACATGTCCGTAACGGCAGTGTATAGGCAAAACACTTAAGCGCCATCCATTTTCAGTTTAAAGCATCACTATTCAGGTGAGTCGTTACACACTCCTTAGCGGATACCGACTTCCATGGCCACCGTCCTGATGTCTCTAATGCCTTCTTACTTTTTGGTAACTTTGAGCGTTTTTTGGGCGCCTTAACACTGCGTTTGGTTCATCCCACAGCGCCAGTTCTGCTTACCAAAATTGGCCCACTTGGCACCGTCATCAGATCTCCGGCTTCATCGTTCAAGTAAGCCGGAGTACTCACCCATTTAAAGTTTGAGAATAGGTTGAGGCCGTTTCGGCCTTAATGCCTCTAATCAGTCGCTTTACCGGATGAGACTGTTGAAACCGACGCCAGCTATCCTGAGGGAAACTTCGGACGGAACCAGCTACTAGATGGTTCGATTAGTCTTTCGCCCCTATACCCAGTTCCGACGATCGATTTGCACGTCAGAATCGCTACGGTCCTCCATCAGGGTTTCCCTTGACTTCGACCTGACCAGGCATAGTTCACCATCTTTCGGGTCCCAACATTTATGCTCAGAGCGCATCTGCATTCACGGATTGGAAACGAGACGCCTCGGGAGTGCGAGAGATCGACCTACATCGACGCTCCATCTTCCCTGAGCACGCAACTAGCGCGCCTTCACTTTCGTTGCGCCTTTCAGTTTTATCATCTCAATGACTCGCATACATGCTAGACTCCTTGGTCCGTGTTTCAAGACGGGTCCTGCGAGTGCCCGAAACTGAATCATCGCAGACAGAGACGCGCACAGTCCGAGATAACACGGCGGCAACAGATGCGCCTCACCTGCATCCGCACTAAGGCGTAGACAGGATACGACACGTTGACTTGCGTCGAGCCGGACGCGTCTAAAACGTGTGCGCGATTCGTCATAATTACCGACCGACAGCCGGCCGACTACCGTTCCATATCTTTATCATCGGCGGGGTCGCCGAAGACGAAGATTTGCGAACAGTGCTTAGACCGACATCGAACGGGTCGCGATGTATTTACTAAGAGAGAAGTGCACGCCGTCCGCGGACGTCGACGGACGCGACCCGTGCCTACCGACCGGAAGCCGACGACATCGAGGCACACATCCGTACCGCCGCGGAATGACGATGAATCTCCGTTCGTTCATTCGAGTTTCGCAGGTTTACCCCTGTACGGTTTCACGTACTCTTGAACTCTCTCTTCAAAGTCCTTTTCAACTTTCCCTCACGGTACTTGTTCGCTATCGGTCTCGCGGTCATATTTAGCCTTAGATGGAGTTTACCACCCACTTAGGGCTGCACTCTCAAGCAACCCGACTCTAAGGAGAGTTCCTCTCGCCGCGATCCTCCGTCACTACGGGCCTGGCACCCTCTACGGAAAACGGCCCCGTTCAAGACGAACTTGGACAGGAGTGATCGCGACGAGAAAGCGGAACCTCCCGAACACCACATCTCCCACCGTCTCAACAACGGCGGGATTCAGTGCTGGGCTTCTTTCCTGTTCGCTCGCCGCTACTAAGGAAATCCTGGTTAGTTTCTTTTCCTCCGCTTACTAATATGCTTAAATTCGGCGGGTGATCCTCCCTGATCTGAGGCCAACGATATAAATAAGAAGCAGACTCGTACAGCGAGCCTTCTTACTTGTAACATACAATGAGACACTTTCTTCAGCAGCCACACTGGATGTCCAGAACAGAACAGAACAGAAACAGAACAAAGCGGTATGATGTATGCCGCCTTCGTGTCATTGTAACCGACCAAAGAGTCCCCGACGACGTACGTGTGTTAAGCAGACGCCGACGCGTGTCCTCGCCGTCGTGTGACGACGATACGCGTAGCAGTCCGCTCCGCACGCACACCGCTTTGCACTTCGTCCCATCGTGTGACTAAGTCTTATTGTATGTACTCAGTTATATTTTTAAACGGACAACAACAAGGACGCCTCAGACGTTCATGTCATAAAACCGTCATGTGCAGCTCAGCGCGCTCGTTCGTCTCACACCTTGTTACAGGAGGAGATGTCCGAGCATGGCAAGAAGTGCAATGTGGCAATTGTATTTCATACAGCCGGCCCTCAGACAGGAGTGGTCCTGGATATGTCTCCACGGACCGCAATGTGCGTTCGAAATGTCGATGTTCATGTGTCCTGCAGTTCACACTAGTACGCGCAGTTAACTGCGTTCTTCATCGACCCGCGAGCCAAGTGATCCACCGTACAGGGTAATATTTTACACCTTGGTAATTGTTACATAAATAATCCAGAATTGGTTCAATCCAATCTGTTGTGAAACAAATTGAAATGTTTTTTTATTTCTAATAAAAGAGTACACGTTCTCTTGGTTCTCTTTGAATATGTATGCCTCAAATACATTTTTAAAAAGTGTATTATTGCATATACATTTCGCTTTTGTTAGACAATGTATTGTTCTATGGAGAACTTTTTGTTCAGCACACTATCGGATACCATGCCTATTTCATGCTATCAATACAAATACCGATATCGCAACGCTATTACATGTGCGGTCGGCTGATTCATTGATTCACAGACCTGTATACATAAGCGAGGCTTCAAAACGACGGTATCGGTTTTTTGTGAACAAGAAGCGAAGATAGAAAAGATAGGTAGCAATGTACTAGACAAAACACGTCATCGGTCGGTGCGATTTCACAACAATTATAAATAACTCGGCTTAGTTTAACATACCTAGAGGAGTTGTATAAACTCAAGGAGGTAGATTTGCAATGCCCAACCATCATTATATTCAAAGTTATTGTGGATACTGACATTTATCAAAAGGATCACAGTTTGTGGTTTAACGGCCGGTTTCAAAATAAGTACTTACTTATCTACCTTTGACCAACTGTCAAATTAGCTACCAACAGTAGCTGTTTCAGCTACTGTTGTTGGTGGCTAATTTAATATACGTTATTGAGACCGGCCGTTAGTCTTTGGTTAAAGATTTTCAAGATGCAGAGACCTTTTTGTCTTAACTGACTCCAAACTGCACGATCCTATCAATCCTGAGACCACAAGGCTTGCGACTGTTAGTCCATACACGAGAAGTAAATTTAAAAACGTAAACAACCTTGAACCGCTGCGTCACTTGCCAAACTAATCTATAGGTAGGTACTCGTAACACGGTGAGTCAGCTGTGTTGTGATTATTAAAGACAAATAGCATACAGTTTGATAACTGGATGTGATTTCCAAGTTGGCCAGTAGCTTTCGAGTTTTCCATAATCTTTTCTTTTCAATTGCAGCCCGGAGTCAGCTTTTCTGCCCGATTGAAAGCAATGGGCTCGCCCCCTATTGCATGGTACTTAAACATACTGTGGTACCTATACAACTAGTGATGTAACGAATATTCGCATTGGCATTCGTATTCGCAAAAAAACGATGCATATGTTCGCGAATGCGAATATTAATAGAGGCGAATGTATTTGACAAACAAAAAGGAAATGAAATATGGACTGGAGGATATGAAATGATAATACAACTGATAAGATTTATATTTTCCTATCTAAACTAATATTATAAAGAGGAAAGATTTGTTTGTTTGTTTGTTACGATATGGCTCAAAAACTACTAAACTGTTTCTACTCTACTATGCGAAAACGGTGCACATCCCTGGTGCACAGGGTTCGGACTAGTTTCAACGGCATCCTGAGGGCATTCGCGCAGAGGTTCGATTGTCAGTACCTGAACCATTGCTGTATGGTTCACTTACTGAGCAATCGAAACCAGTAATATGTATATTTGGATTTTTACGTGTTTTTATGTATGTGTGTTTTTGTTATTATTTTGTTATGTGTAATTATTATGTGTAATGTGTGTGCTATGATCCATGTTGGTCGAAATTAACGTAAAAGCCCAGTTGGAAAGAAAAAGTGATGATTTTAGTACATCCATAAATGGCTTGATAATTAAGTTTGATTATGTACCTACATGTAAATTACACTTTAAATTATTCAAATCGGACCTTTCTTTTCAAAGTTACGACGGGTATAAAAATGCTCTAAGTAAGAAAAATTATGCGGTTTGAGCGAACTGGGGAGAATCTTAATTCTTGGTCTGATGAAGTTGAAACACGGCGATTTGGGTAAAAAACGCCTCAGAGCGAGGTAACGCCGCATGCGTCATGTTTTTTCGTCCGTGCAGCTGGCTCCATCGAATTATAAGACGTTGTCACGTCAAAAAATAAGAATAACCAAATATTTGGATATTTCGAAAATAAACCCCTTAAGGGCGAAAATAAAAAAAAANAATGCTCTAAGTAAGAAAAATTATGCGGTTTGAGCGAACTGGGGAGAATCTTAATTCTTGGTCTGATGAAGTTGAAACACGGCGATTTGGATAAAAAACGCCTCAGAGCGAGGTAACGCCGCATGCGTCATGTTTTTTCGTCCGTGCAGCCGGCTCCATCGAATTTGGATATTTCGAAAATAAACCCCTTAAGGGCGAAAAGGGGGTGATGAAGTTTTTAGGCGAGGACATTATTGCTTACTACAATTCACGTGGAATTTGGAATGAACGAACTAAAAGTGGGATATTGAAACAGATCTAACAATTTTTACATAATCAACCCCTGACGGGGTGGCTGATCCTGAGACCGTGGAATGGATATCGTAGTGCTTAATTTTCCAAAAGTTACTTTTAAAAAGGATGAGGGGGCGTTGAAGTTTTTGGAGTAACTACTAAATCCGCGCGGACGAAGTCGCGGGCGAAGTGCTAGTTTATTTATATTTGAATAAAAAATTATCATGGTACTACCTACCTA
>NDFZ01003124.1:0-23875 GCA_002192655.3 Mamestra configurata | reverse complement strand
ATTTTTTGACATTCTTAATATCAAAAACAGAACTAATGACATAAAGCTGTCCTGAATCAATTTTTATCGTGATCCTTTAAGTTCTCTAGTAATGAAAAACAGTTAATAATTAATTGTTCAGGTATTAACGAAGGGATATTAGGGAAGGGTCAATGTACTTTATTGCAAGTTTATCTGGTGCCTACCATACTACTATTGATCGCTGTTTCCACTCAAGCCTGTCAATTCTTCATAACAAACATTCCAAACTCCATTTTCCTTTCGCAGATCGGATATCACGAAAACAAACTCGCATTTGAAAAACTCGTAGAACAGAACTCGGATGCGGCTGACATTCGCAAATGACCGGTCGTCGTGTTGAACCATTGTTACATCATACGAGTAGCCCTTGTATGCGCTGCGAGGTTCAAATCGACGCATCGGCTGGTACTGTTCGATTTTGTTGATTCCGTTTTTGCTTGTACCTGCGAAGTTTGTTTGGGGGTTAGGTTTTTAGATTCCATGTATTAATTTTGGCCTTTGTGTTAATTTGAATTATGTAAATCTAACTTTTGCCCGCGCAGTATTGCTCGCAGTACCAACATTCATCGAAATCGGCTCAGCAATTGAGGTGTAAATGAAACAAACAAACAAATTCGTTTTCACATTCATTATATTAGTTAGGATTGACTGCAACATTGTAGATTTGAAGAAGTCTGGATTTTCGCTTAACAACTTTAATCAAAACAGTTCATATTCAATTGAGGTAGTGGAATATATTCACACATTTATAGTTATTCTGAGGTAGACTTGCCTTAGGCATTTTCTTTCAGTCGACTAACGGTAAATTTATTCGAAATCTGACATTTGTCAGATCTCTGCATCATATTATTTTGAAGACATTAAAAATATTTGTATAATAATTGTCAGCACCTCCTAGAGTTACAAGAAATTTTGTGAGTACCAGCATTTGTTGAAAGTCAAAGTTCTACATAAAGACATTCCACCAAAACGGGGCGCCCGTCACAGAGACGTTGAACAGAGCCTGTTCCAGGACACGTAGCCGCTTCTATGTGCTGATGGTGATCACTAAGGTGGTTTTAGCGCGATAAGAATTCCGTACTTATCCCTAAAGTCCGGGAGTCTTTTTAATGTTTCTCCCTGAAAACAAAAAAAAAGATAATAAACCTCGTAAAATATTTTATGTGTCAGGTAGATATACCTACTTTGGTATTTTGAAACTAGCCCACATAATTATTTCAATCAAAGTAATAACATTGTCATCACATTCCTGAGTGGTACAATTCTGTCGCTATGTCGTTCGCCAAGATTTATAGTGTCCACTAAATTAGTTCGGGACGGTCGCATGATGAATGGGACGAATTATGAATGGGTTGACAGCGGGACATTCGATGACGTCACTGATGAAATTATTGTTTTTATTTATTTATGTTTTGTTGATAGTACTCCTGCAGTGGTTTAAAAAGTTATTGATAAAAGTTATATCCTTTTCTTATTTAGTAACAATAATATCTTGGAACAACATATTATTATTATTAAATAATGATACACGGTCATCCAATCCCAAACTAGGCAGAGCCTGTACTATGGCAACCAGACAACTGATAAACATACTTATATATTTCTAAATACATACATATTATAGACAAATTACACCCAGACACAGAACAAATGATTATGCTCATCACACAAAGATTTGTCCTGTGGGAATCGAACCCACGACCTCCGGTTTAGCAGTCAGGGTCACTAACCACTCGACCAACAGGCCAGTAGATTAAACAGGGGTTTGCTCTTGACTCTAGTCTAGGTCATAGATGACAGAGACAAAGTCAACGATGGAGCCAGTTTACCCAGAAGAAGCCTGTTCACTCTAATTTTGAAGAGATTAGGGTTGTATGCGTTCGGAAACAGAGACGCAGACAGAGAGTTTTGGAAGTTATTTAAAACGTGACAAGTCATTGTTGATTCTCTAAGCTCTTAAAGCTAAGTCAGAACGAGGTAATAAATGCCTTTTATCTTCCGTTATTCTGAGAGACTGTTCAAGTCCAGTAGGTATGCTAGAGATAAAATGATCGTATTAGCTGTCCAGTATCTCTGGCCAAATCATCACATGGTTACTAAATCTTCAGATGGCCCCCACATGCAAATCTTACAATTGCTACGCAGCCATTTGTAGGTATGTAATGATTCTGGATTTAATAAAAGGATTTGTTCCGGATTCGCCCACAAAGTTCGCCTAATTATTATTTTTCCGTTTTCGCCCACTTTTCATTCCTTTTTCGCCGCGTTTATCATTTGTTTCATTCATATGATTATTTGATTTATATTACAGATTCGTGGGTAGTACTATAAAAGAAAAATCTCTGGACAGTGAAGCAAACACAAAAAAAAAAAAAACTTTTATAATACTTATTAACGTATTCTAATTTATTTATTTTTAATATTCAAGTATGAATGTATTTATTTTTCTTACCCACGTCCGTGTGTCACTGCAGGGTGCCAACTGAATACCAGCGCTGGGTGTCTGACGCCCAGCAAATGCTGAGATGGTAACCCTTTCGGTATGGGCACGCTCAGCTAGCGGCTGGCTAGATAATTTATTGTTGTCTTATGATTGTTCTCTTTTTTACTTTGTGTTTTGTTGCTGTTGTGTTGTGTCTGTATCGAATAAATGTTTTCTCTTCTATTCTATTCTATTCTGATTACTGTTCCGCCTCACTTCTTGTTCCTTTTTCGCATAATTTTGTTTTGTATGAAGACACACAAGAGTGAAGATAATGTTTTTTTTTCAAGTCTGTTTTGTGTTCCACTGCACATAACTCCTCTGTCTCCAACCAAACCTCTTTATCTTGTGGGATCTCTGGCCATAGATCATCACACCAACAAAGAACCAATGAAAAATAGTGAATACTTCAAGTGTATCGGTACTTCCATAGCATTTTTATGATGTCCCCATGGTTGTCGAATCTGTCACTTTTTATATCTCGATCCTCTCAAAGATGACGCGCAAAAACTGGACGCGTGATCAGTATTTATGAGTTCCTGAGATAACATGACTTGACGGGATGAAAGTGATTGGAAATATGGTGGCGGATACAGCGTGTGGTATTATGAAGTGACTTGTGATATTATGATTGGGCTTAAAATTAACGTACAATACCTTTCATGTTTTGTAGCGAGACCTACATTAAATAAAAACTTTTAAAATTGCCTGTAATTAAGTAGGTACTACCTCAGGCAAAAAAACATACATAATTAAAAAAAAAAAACCAGCCCAGTGCGATTTTGACTCGCACACGAAGAGTTCCGTACTTTAAACCAAGAAAGACCAACGTCGATAGGCAATAGAAATACACACGATGTGGAAATTTCAACTGTCAACCTGTAACGGTTCATGAGATGCGCCAGCTGACAGACAGACGGACGAACCGCGTAGGCTTAGTAGTAGGGTTCTGTTGGTTAACCGTCGGGCACGCAAACCCAAAAACTGTAGATATTAAATAAATTATAGAAAGTACATGTAGTTTTATGTGAGCTGTCAATCCATATAATCATGATGGAATGACAGCTCACTCCGTGATCACGTGACATCTTGATTGTATGGATTGACAGCTCACATCATGATCACTTCACCCAATCCTTCACTTCGATATGTTTACAGAATCGACCGGCCATTAAAGGTAGGCCAAAAACATTCTCAGCTACAACCTTAATATAACACCGACATTATAAACAAAACTTACAAGTAAATTTCCCAACAAAAGCAGCACTGACCCCTTTGATTACTGAAATGACTACAACAAATGGAGCAACCTTTAATAAATTTAAATTCATAGAGTTATCAAGGTGGTATGCAAATGAGTCATATAAAAATGTTAATTACTCTGCCCTTAAGCCTGGCTTGCATATGCGAGTGGGTCATATGAACCAGCGCCTACAGTTATAAACTGGAACAATTCGGAGCTTTGTACCGACTCTTTAGTTTTATTTTTTTGAGGTTATAGGACAAAGAGTGGGATCACAATATTTTCAGACGATGTGGAACTGTTAAAGAAAATGAAAATAAAAGTATTAGCTTTTATTTTGATTGTAGACTTCTGCAGTGATCTACCGTCCAGCGCAAATATAACCTAGATCATAAAGGCTTTGGTTTTTTTTACTTTTACCTATTGTGTCCCACAACTGGGCAAAGGCCTCCCTAACTCTTTACAGATATCTTGAACCCAAGCTACCTTGAACCAATCCTGTTTTATGGATGGGAAGTCATTAAATGACTCCTTCCGCTCTTGGCGGAGCGGAAGGAAGTGTCAGACTCTAACGTACTAAAACCCATCCGCGTTCCTCCTAATGTCCTTTGCGTTCCAGGGCCGCGGTGATTCTTTCGATCAAATTCCGCAACATCTCGAACCAACCCTAGCAGTAGGCGTTTAGGTCGTCTTCGTCCAGGGCCGATCTCGCCGGCACCGAAAACAAAAATCTTATATTAATTCAAGTAAAGCCTTTTATTTATTTTTTTAGGGATGGGAAATCATCAAATGACTTCTTCCGCTCTGGGTGGAGTGGAAGGGAGTGTCAGACACTTACTGACTAAAACCCATCCGTGTTCCTTCGAAAGCCTTTTGCTTTCCAGGGCCGCGGTGACTCTTACGAATAAATTCCGCAACCCTGGAAGGCTCTGGCCCGTCTCCTATGCTGACATTTCTTTGAGGCGCGCGTGGAACACAACGCGCCATCGACCCGGTCCTGGTTGTGACCGGACAGCGAGCCACCCACGCTCGATAGGCTCGATAGGCCCGCGCCTACGGTGGCCGAGGATTCCCGACGCCCGGGGCGTCTTCTCCTGTAGCGGCGATTGGGGCAATTGAAGTAAAACCTAATTACATGAAAACATCATAACTCAATCTATTTATTTGTGCGTTATGCAAAGGGGTTTCGTAAAAGGGGAGTCACCATCCATTTTATTATCTGCACCACGATATTACGGCCTCTACGTGGTACGTATCTACGTGGGTACCTACGTGGCAGGCGTGGCTGTAATTACGTCATTATCTTCGCGGATCTTTGATCAAGCTTATGACTTTCATGCTCAGCATTTGAAAATAGGTGAAGGGGAGTTTGGTTGAGTTGAAGTGATGGGGAATTAAAGTTATGGTAATGAATATGTTGTTTTCTTCATTATAATGACCACTACACACACCACTGTCCTTACTTTGGTATTGTTCTTGAAATCACAGCAAAGGAGTGGAACTCTCTGCCTGCGTCTGTGTTTCCGAACGCATACAACCCTAATCTCTTATAAATTAGAGTGGGTGGGTGTGGGAGTGGGCTTCTGGGTGAGCTCGCTCCAACGTCGACTTTGTCATCTATGACCTAGACTAGAGTCAAGAGCAAACCCAAATTAAATAAAAAAAAATCGTTGAGCTCCTTAAAGTTCTAAGTTTGAGCTACACGATAACTGACAAATGCTTTCACTGTCTGGACAAGTCCACTCAAATCTGTGTGGCACTTTCCTCAAAAGGCCACCTCAGACATTAACCTACATGTTCTCAAATGATTTGACCAGTACAGGTTGTATGGGCTTTAAAAGAGACTTTGACCTCTGAGTTTGTTTCAGTGTTTCTTCTCAGGGTAGTCTGCTAGGAAACACCGGCCTCATCTAGCTTAAAATGACCAAAAAAGATTGACGTGTGAAAGTGTTATGTTTTACCTACTATAGGAGATGGGTTCTGGAGATAATTAGAGATGGTTACTTCGTGTATTTTTTTTTAGGATGTGGAAACATGAAATGACTCCTTACGCTCTGCGCAGAGTGAAAGGGGGTGTCAGACTCTTACTGACTAGACCCATCCATGTTCCTCCAAATGCCCTTTGCGTTCCAGGACCGCGGTAACTTTTTCGAACAAAATCCGTAACCCTGATAGAACTCCATGTACTACATTGTACAAAAAAGCGCTCCTACGATAACGTGCTAAAGCCTTCATGATTCAGTTGTGAGAGTCAGACGGAGTTACACAGGATGAATAGCACTAGCCCTTTTTTTACAATGACACGTCATAGCAAGGGAGAGGGGGGGTCTGCAACTTAGTAAACTGGAAACCTGGAAACTGAGATGATCGTAGTTGAAAAAAGCTGTTTTAGGGTTTCGTACCCAAAGGGTAAAACGGGACCCTATTACTAAGACTCCGCTGTCCGTCCGTCTATCTGTCTGTCCGTCTGTCACCAGGCTATCTCATGAACCGTGATAGTTAGACGCTTGAAATATTCACAAAATATTTAGTTACATATTCACTTTTTATAAATTTAATTAAAATAAAACAAATATTTAAGTGAAGCTCCCATACAAGAGACATGATTTTTTTGCCGTTTTAGTGATAATGGTACGCGGAACCCTTCGTGCACGACGATTTTTAAGGGTCAATATTCGCAATCTCACACAGCAATATTTTTCAAAAAAAAAAACACAATTTTACCATTCCAATTCTACTGGCATTATTTCAGACAAACACACACACACACCACGTACAGAAAATTACCCTGAAATGCCCACAAACCGACAAACTCTCGCCAAATCAATAACAATTCCCTTTACGTTTTAAAATTGCTACCATATACAGTATAGGTACCTATACGACTTCTAATCCAAACGGCCTCGGTGGATTTACATTCAATGAATATTTGCTCAAAACATTTTGGTGCTGCGCACTCTGCCATTGTCAACTTTCTACTCCAAACTATCCTTTTGTTAAACAATATTGAACTTTAGCGCCCCGGGAATAGGGAAGGCATGTGTTTGTTCGGGTTTCAGTCTATGTGTATTAGATTTAGCTGCGAAGGGGTTTAAACCGGTACACGGTTTTCAATATGTCGATGAAAATATGATGCGGTTAAAAATATCAAAATCGTAAGTTCATATGTTTTAGCGTTTTGAGCACAGGAAAAGTATAGTTACATAAATGTTCATCTAAAAAGATAAAAATGTTAATTAGTGGAAAGTTATTTCTGAAAGTAATGACCCGATTACGAATATTTTCACTCTTAAAATTCTCTCGAGTCATCAAACTCAATATATATGAAACTCTTCTATTACTTGTGACTGACTGAGTGACTGACAGACAATGCACAACCGAAACTACTGGTCGTAGAAAGCTGAAATTTGGCTTGTAGGTTCCTTGGGGAGTGTTGGGGAGCAATAAGAGAGGATTTATCGAAATTCCTACGAGAACAGGAAAAAATGGGATATGCACATACGAGTTAATCATGCGGGCAAAAGCGAGTAATTCATAAATTAATTTTATGCTGGAAAAATGCATGGATTCCGTAGGATAGACAACGGACACTAAGCACAGGAAAAACTACAAATGAATATAATTCTAAGTAACACATACAGCTCGAGACTAATCCTGTCTAAAACCCCTTAATCCCGTTAGTTTTGATTTTCATGCCAATACTGTCAGCTGATCAGTGGCTCGGAATCAGACTAGTCCTATTCACGATTTCGACAGTGACCAGTCGGATTACCGAGGTCAGATGGCAGTTGCTTAGTGCAAAATACAAATAAAGCCACATCTAGTTACATTAGAAGCGTATCCCGATGCAGCTGGTGAAAGGCGAAGCCAAGCTTAATAGTATTTCTTTTATAGTGTGGCTTGAATAAACTTTCGTTAGTTCTCCAAAGTTTAAAGAGATCGATTTATTCAAATTGTAGATCTGCCTAGGGACGCCTAGCGTGAGACAAGACAGGCGACATTAAAAAAAGTGTGAGTTGAACTTGCGCGCAAATTTTTTCGACCGAATCATATGATAACACTTGCTTTGGCCCGCGACTTCGTACGCGCATACCCCATTTTTTCCGTTCCCGTATAGCGTATAGCCTTCCTCATGATTGCGGCTATCATATACAAATATAATTTTCCAAATCCTACTGGTAGTTCCAGAGATTAGCGCGTTCAAACAAACAAAATCTTCTGCCTTATTATATTCGTTTATAGATGTGTAACTTCAAACTGAATCATCATCATCATATCAGCCGTCCACTGCTGGACATAGGCCTCCCCCAAGGGTTGGGGATTTGCCATAACCGCCACGCTTGGCAGGCGGGTTGGCGATCGCAGTGTAGCTGTTGCAATGAACAGAGAATGCTGCTGCCCATTCTCTGGAGAGTCTCTAAGTCGCCTCTTACGACACCCACGGGAAGTGATGGGATGGTGCTTTTACGTCCGACACCATACAGAATTGAATAGGTTCAGCAGATTCGGAGCACATTGGCTGTTACAGGTGGACCCAAGAGTAATTCTATAAGGGTATCGTTTAGCATTCGTACGCACGGTATCCTAAATATTAGCTAAGACATCCTGGGTGTGGTAAGTGGTGCGCCGCCTGGAAGAGGTCCTGCCCAACAGTGGACTACTATAGACTAAGTTGATTATTCGAGACCAAACAAAAAATGCTGTCACATAAAACAAGCTCCCAGTCATTTTCTAAAAAACACGACACACCCAATAAACTAAGTTAAGCAGAATCATCGGAAAAGCAAATGGCTAGAAACACAAAAAACTAGATGACAGGCACCGATATAAAAAGTTATATCGTCCTCTAAACAAAGGGCTATCTAACGAAATGAGAAGGGCTATAACTCCATACGTCTACGGACTGTAATAAAGGCATCATAGCCGAATTACTTTTTTTTACACCGAATAAAGTAAGAGGCCGTAAAAGTGTGGAAAGGCGTGTACATAATGCTGGGGATTAGAAAAAATATGTTTTGTGTAATGATGTTTTTCTAAGAAAGGTTTTTTAGTATGAGCTTGTTTGTTGTTGTTGTACTTTTGTTGTTTAAGTTTACATCTTCTTGAGAATTTAAAAGGGTGAAATAATTAATGAAGAGAAAACATCAGGTTTGGGAGAAATATGTTCAGTATGAGAGGCATCCAAATCAGTTAAAAGACTTCCTCTCAACGCAGTTGTCATGCCAAAACTTTCAATTTACGTCAATGAATAACAGGCTATAACTGCCAATTTGATGATTCGATGTGGAGTCCAGTTGATGGCATTTATAACTTGAATAAAGGAGAAAGATTTCAGCATTTAAAACAATAAAACCATTGGATTTCAATGTCATATTTTTTCCTGATGCACCTTCGATCATGCAAAGCTTTGATCTTGTAAATGAGCTTATCAGCGAAATCATTTGACCTACTTAGATAGAACGTTCATCATCATCATTTCATTTGAAAGACGAGCACTGTTGGACATAGGCCTCCCCCAAGAGCCACCATGACGATTGGTCCTATATCCTGTCACATACAGTGGATTCCCGCAGCCTTCACCGTGGGTCTACCTTGTGGCAGACCAACGCTTTGTCTTCCCATATGCAGTTGTCTCTCCAGAACAGTGAACACTGCTAAATTACATTAAGTTTTGTTATGGTAATATTTTAATGATGATCAAATTATAATTTATGTATTAGACTTATTTACGTATATCTACTTATTCAAATGCCAGTTATCGCATCAACTTGCTTGGCATTCCGTTAATGTATGCTCGAGAACGATTGTAGTTCCGACCGGCATTACTGAAGGCGTTAACTATTCATATCCACAGACCACTGTCTTCATATTTGAATACATATCTTATACTAAAATTGTGTTAGTTGAATTTTTGGGGTTGCTTTGTACTTTGTATATGTACAAAGTAGTTACAAACTCGTTAGTTTACCAGAGCTATTCCTTTATTTTTAGTTTTTTAAATCTTATATAAGAGAACTACTTTGGTTTTCGTCATATTTTAGAAAATTGCATTTTTTTTCTGCCGAAATTAGTGCATTCAATGACAAAATTAATGACCACGGTGAAATGCTGGAAATTCCGAAAAACAAAAATATTAAAGTAACTACTACTAACAATAATTTTGCATGAATGAAACAATAACATAAACAGTGAAACCAGAACGCATATTTGCATGTGCCCTTACGACCTGCGGGGCAATAAAACGCACTCGCCACTGCGACCATTTGTGAAGAGATGACCGACGATACTGGAGTAAGCTGTTCTCTTTGTAATTGCTTTATTTTTATTATTGTACTGAATATAGAAACATATAAACAGGTATTGTTTCATCATCATCGTCATCTTCCTGACATTAGGGACGTATTTATCTTCTTCTTCCAAATATCTCTATTTGCTGTTATCTCAATAGTCATCTTTCTAGTCATATTATTTTTACATTATCTATTCATATTTTTTTGTTATTACTCTTTTATCCTTATCCACATCATCATCATCATACCAGCCGAAAGACGACCAATGCTGGACATAGACGTCCCCCAAGAGGAGGGTTGGTGATCGCAGTGTAGTTGTTGCAATGCACAAAATCACAGATAATGCTGCTGACCATTCTCTGGTGAGTCCCTTAGTCGCCTCTTAAAACACCCACGGAGTGATGGGATAGTGCCCTTATCCACATTGATACATAATACGGTAGGCACGCAAAATCCAACAATTTGTATTCTTGAGTATAATATTTATCTCTACCTAAAATGTGGCTATTTATCGACCCGAGATAGGAGGTGATTTCAAAGCCGCAACCAGACAGTGTGGTATTAAGTCAACGAAGAAAACTTGTCTGCACATTCCCTTTCCTCTTAACAATCCTCGCGAAAACTAAAATGCTGCTCTAGGGGTTGATTAATAATGATTAATAAAGAAGTCCAATTCAACTAATTACAATGGTGTGTTTGTAATTGTAAATGCACCCACGATACAGGAGAAATTCTTAGAGTGGGGCAAAGTTTTCTTTATAAAATATAAAAATAAAATATATATGAAAGACCTCAGCTTCATCAATTCTGTTGACAAAAAGTACTCTTATTTTATCTCTCTATGTACTGCTTGCTAATGAATTTCGTGGTTTTCACAGTTGCTTCCAGAGGGTCCATTTCTGAGGGAGTTGCTGCGGCAACTGAGACGTCTTTTATAAAACCTTCACCTAGCAACACCCTTTTCCAATTTGAAACGGTAGACCCTTTTAAAGTCTCCAAAGTTTAAAACCGGTCGTTCCCAAAGTGGTGACAAAGGGAGTCTTTTATAGAGCAATACATATACTGATTTATGTATTTATGGCCAAAAAGGTGGATAAATGGACGGAGTGAGCTATGAGATTCATTGTCAATCATAGAGTCCTAATAACTAAAGCGTTGTATTTCTTCCGAACGACTGAATGTGACGCCAATCTATGTGATGACATAGATTGGCGATATGCTTTTGTAGATGAACCATTTTGCACGAATCTCCACGATGCCTACTCATATTCATATTATATGAAAACGAGCGGAACCCTGAGCTAACAACAATATTATATTTTGTTTTCCATATTCAAAGATGATTACTTCATCCTTCGTAAGAGCGATACACTGTGCATTATCACAACACAGCATAGCGGTGCTCCCATCTCTTTCTTACCTCCCAAGTTAGAGGGAGCCAGACTATACTCCAAGTGAAGTTTCGTTACAACAGTTAGTGGAATCGTGTTTACTTTGTTCTGGCAAACTAGTGGATTAATGGAAAACAAATATGGTAGGTTATACGATATTTTGCATGTATGCAGCAGATGTGAGTTGAATGTTTCGAAATTCTTCTCTATGTTGTGTTTAGGTTTGTGAGAATGAGATAAAATGGCGCTCTGGGAATATGCTGATAATGAGACTAGAGAAATAGAAACTGGCTTTTAAACAATTTTGGTGTATTTAAGATGGAAGTGGATAAACATTTCCCTGGTAATTTAAATTGAGCTCCATTTTAGAAAATGTTTTTGGATGGTACACAGATTTGTTAAGCAAATAAATGGGATATGCGTTTTAATGTTTATTTGTTAATAGAAAAAACAGACAGCTCCAAATTTAGTAGGTTTTGAATTCTCCAACATAAATATCAAAGGTTCGTCAATTTTTTCCGGATCATTTTACTTATGAAAAACTTTTCCACGAATACAATACAATCATAAAAGAAAATATTCACACTTCTCACCTTCCAAAACGTATAAAAGCTCAAAATAAAACTTTAAAGGCAAGCACATTTCAATTAACAACATAACTCTTCTAAGCCCCAACACGCAAAAAAGGCAACAGAGCGAGCGATATAAAAACACATGCAATGGAATTAAACCCCGGATGAATTCGACCAATAACACGAACACAGACGGTGCTATAGAAGAGTCGTCCACATATGTTGCATGAAGTACGTTGCAGCTTTGTTTGTACTTATCTTCCCCATTTCGCCTTGTTATGAGCTGGATTTGGTGTCTAAATCACGGGAAAATGTCTCTACTCAAATCCCTGAGAAAGATGTTTTGAGTTATTTTGCGTTGAAGGTTTTGATACTCAGTGTCGGGAATTCGAGACTTCTATTAAATGCCAGTTGTAAATTGAAGTTTTGAACAACAAATGGCAACATAAGGTTGTAGACAAACGTGACATTACAAGATTCCTTGAAATTACAAACGTGGTTGAAATTTTAAAGCTACTCGAACCATCCGTTGATAGGGCTAAACCTTTAAAGTTAAATGGAAACAGTATGGTAATATCTAATTGATGAGACGACTTCTTGAAAAAGCGCCATTTAATCTAATTTGTGCAAAGTAATTATTTGGACTTCTCTAAATTTAATTAAGTGGTAGTTTTCCAAGATCCGAGCCAGTTTATCCAACCGTTTACCTCCTGATTTCGGAACTTACCTGAATTTGATTACCACTTACATCATGTGTTCCTCAATGTGAGAACCTTCTTTGGATTCATCGATTATAAGATTATTTTGTTGATATTTTCCTTATTATCTCTATACTTTGCATTAATCCAGTCACAATAGTCGAGAGTCAGTACTATTAGAGCCCAAGTGTATGTGCGGTCACTGCACACCACTGCAACATGTGCCGGTGACTTTTTATAACCTGCGTTTGTTTCCGGCCAGTTCTATAGAACGCTGTGTCTATGTGAGCAATCAATTTTATTTCATCACTGGCTTTGGCTTTTTTCCGTTATTATCCCGCTTTTTCCCGTTCCGGTATAGCCTTATAGCCTTTCTCATGAATTTGGCTATCATATACAAAAAATAATTTTCCAAATCCGACTGGTAGTTCTAGAGATTAGCGCGTTCAAACAAACAAATTCTTCAGCTTTATTATATCAGCACAGATTCATTTGTAATATGGTTTACAAAATAATGAAATAAAACTTATCGGCCATTTTATTCATCATAAGGACAACATCTTTTCGAAATAACTTTATTAATAACTTTAAAGTATTTGAAAATGAAGCAGTAAACACTCTGTCACGCATATAAGAAAAAATAACATTCATAATTACAGGACACAAAAAATTGTAAGACATTTCAATGATCCCGCAAAAAATATTTTATTTGAACCCGAACATTTTGTTTCTGTTGCCAAAACCCGTGGACATTAACAAATGGTTACCAGGCCTACATACTCTATCAAACCCAATTTTCTCCATAAAAAGAATCAAGATGAATCGCGCCATCCAATTCCAGGTATGCTCCGAAATTCGGTTGACACCGTTTTCGCAATAACAAATATGGAGATGCAGGCCTCCGACAAAAGGAAGGGTAGTAAATAATTTGTTCGGGCGACATCTGGGCACTTCCCCTTCGTTGTAGCCCTCGGAACGGCGAGCGAATTGCAAAGCCGAGGAGACGGTAGAATAAAACGGTCACACCCACCATCCTATTGAGTTTTATGGGAGACACACTGTGGTATACTTCTGGGTACTAACTTTGGTCTATACCTGATCTATTAAACGGTAAAATTAAAACGATATTTTGTTTATATTGATCCTTTACCCATACCATTACTTATTTCACAGAGGTCTCTCAATTTATTGAGAATTCATTTAAAGGGGGATCGAAAAAAAAATTGGTCAATGTTGAAAATGCATTAATTCCTATATCTTGATCACGGATTCTGAGTGATTTTCATTCATCTCTTCTATGGCGTATATGCATATTTTGCCACATATGCTTCCTTACATATCTACGCTGCTCAAAAACAATTAATCACTCTTCATCAATCCTCCAAAAAATACTAAACTAAAAACTTTTCAGATCTGTATCATTAATCTTTGTTACCGTGTGTCACCATCTACCTTCACCCCAACGTTCTGAAATGGTGAATATGGATATAAAAAAATCACCCGAGGCATTTTTACCGGATAACTCTGAAATGGATTTTTAAAGATACCTTTAAGGTTTCCTCCTTTTGATGACGACAAACAAACCTGGAATAATAATTTGGATCCCTTTTTGTGAAGCGTCAATTTTCGTCGTTAGTATTATTGGGAAAAGGATATTTTCTTTTGTTGTGCAAAAAGTTGGGTATGAAATTGCCGTTGCTTTGTTTTTGAAGTTGCGCAAAGAGTGAAGACAATTTTGTTAATGTACTGAGGAGTTTCGCAAACGATTGTTATTTTGGAAATACAAAACAGAAAAAGGCAAACGTTGCTTACTTGCTCACAGCGTTCGAAAAAATATGTATCCTGTTTCCAGTTCAAATAAAACTGAATAGGTAAGGTCGTTATGAACTACAGCAATGATTGCTTGATTGAATGTTTGTGAAAAATATTAAGAATCATATTGTACATTGTATCAAATAAGGCCGAATTACCACCAGAATGATGGTCTCATTATAAATTGAAGACGATGAGACTAAGTTGCAACCTCAAAAAGAAGAAAATATCTATCTTCAGACAGCTCAGCAGAATTTACCACGAAAATATTTTTTCGCTTATACGATCAGAATGAACCAGGCAGAAACAACTTACTTAATATACCACCGTATTCAGATAGTTGGTTCAGATAAACATAGGCTCTACCTTTGGAGCGGAAAAAATGTTGTAATAAATCTTTTGGCTGTCAAGCAAGCACACTTAGCTGTAACAGAATAAATCAAGACTCGTCTTGAGATAGATTGCATCAATGGTAATGTTGGCAAAAAAATTGATTCTGACAAATGGATTTTTATTGTGGTAGTGCATTGATTTGGTAATAGCTTTGATGTTGCAGATATAGCTTGATTTGTAGGGTTTAAACTTTTGAGAACTATGTGAATGTGCGTTATTTTGAGTTCAGACTTGTGACTGAAAGATAAACAAATATGATTTAATCGTTTGGTATTTAACTTCAGTTAACTCCATAAAAGAGTAACATAATTTTGCATTACATACCGTAAAGCCAGACTGTCAAAGCGACACCAAAAAGTGCCAAAAAACTCCGCATTAAAATTACATCCAGTTTCAAACCCGAAAAAAAAGAACCAAAAAACCATTAATAAAACTTATTCTGCAATTCGTACTCCGCTCTCACATGTTAGTTCGGCAAAGTTCGGCAACGCTCGGCAACGCCCGGCGCGGTGGATGCCATTAATCTATCTTTATTACCAGCATTTGATCACGATGAGTTCTCACAAAAGTGTTTATGTGAACGCAATGACTGCGCGGGTTTCAGTACTCCACGCGCAGTGGACGGTGCTTATAATGTATGGTTTTATTTTATAGTTTTAATTGGGGTTTCAGTGTTTCGGATAGTATTTAACTGCATCCAGTTAAACTGGAAACAGACCCGAAAAAAGTACGGAAAAGCTAGGCAGAGGATGATGTCACTCGGGATTTTAATTTAAAGTCCTATTTTACAACGCATCTTTATCAATCGGATGAAAAAACTTATACGTAAATAAGAGTTGCGGATATAAGATCGACTCAAAGTACAAAATACAATTATGCATCTTAATGGAGCTTTTGTGAAGGATAGATAAAGATGTTTGGAGACTGGGTTATTGGGACAAAATTAAAAACTATATATATAAAAAATATGAGAATTCCACCAAGGAGTTTCAAATTACTAGAATGAATAGGCTGAATCATCGAACCTCCTTGGAAGCGCTTTTGCTCAATACTTTTGTCTCTTTCAGTCTTTTAATAAAAAATAGAAAATGAGACGAAATATGTAGTTCTAATGTTCACCACGCGCACGTGGCGTCATTTGCAAATTCGCTCTATTTTTATAAAAGGAACGTTTTAGAATGTTGCGACTTTCCGACTGATATTTAAAAACAAATGATTGTTTCATAACCTATTGTACTGTTTTCTCGCAAATGTGTTCGACTCGACCTCGTCTTGGGCTTACATTCGTCTACTCGTTTGTAAAAACCAACTTACCGCACTAGTATCATAAATAACTATAATAACCTGGCACTGCAACTTTATTTCTATTTATTTCACGGTATGCTGTTCTGTGCTCGAATAAATCAGTCAAAATGGGTTTCTATTCTAGTGACTACTGAATATTTTGACTGTGTCAACAGACTGTTGGATCGCGGTTTGTTTGTTGTAAATATTTAATGGTTTCAGCATAACACTGTTTTTTTAGATCCTTTTATAGATTTTTGGTGATTCATTACCTAGTGGCGAGTTTTGAATTGATATTGAGTAAACGAACATTAGATATCAAAAAACAGTTAAAAAAGCTTTCCAATGACGTAGATGATAGCTTTTGATGGTGGTGTGTTTCAAAAACTTTCTTTCACTTCAAAATAAAACGATTGCAGAGTAATGGCATAGAAACAATAACGTTATATGAAACGTGTTTTCCAATGAAGGTACAGAAAGAAAATACACACACAGACAGGGCATGACAATTAGTCAGTGACCCACGCACAATGAACTGACTGTAATTTTTAGTGCGGACAATGGATTCCAAACATTAAAATTCGTACATCAATCTAAACGAGATTAATACAATTTGTTTAATGGAGCTGCACATGTCTTCGTAAAATTGTGGACATCTCAGAAGTGCGTGTTTGTCGGGTGGTTAGTTTTTTGTTGCAGCGTTGAGACCAAACTCTCTCGAGCTTTCCAAATAACTTTACTAATATATTGTATTTTATTATCTAAAATATAATAAAAATAATTATAAACGCTTGGACCCTGTTCCCGATACCGGTGGATAACCTACAATTTTTTTATATTTTTATATCTTTGTGTTTTAATATTTAATTAGGTAATTTTANTCCCGATACCGGTGGATAACCTACAATTTTTTTATATTTTTATATCTTTGTGTTTTAATATTTAAAAAGGTAATTTTAAATTGACTGGCCTGTTGGTCGAGTCGTTAGATCGATTCCCACCCAGGACAAATGTTTGTGTGATGAGCATGATCATTTTTCTATAATATGTATGTATTTAGAAATGTATAAGTATGTTTATCAGTTGTCTGGTTGCCATAGTACAGGCTCTGCCTAGTTTGGGATCGGATTACCGTGTGTGAGTTGTCCCAAGATATTATTATTATTATTTATTATTATTTGTTCTGTGTCTGTGTGTAATTTGTCTAAAATATGTATGTATTTAGAAATATAAAAGTATGTTTATCAGTTGTCTGGTTGCCATAGCACAGGCTCTGCCTAGTTTGGGATCGGATTACCGTGTGTGAGTTGTCCGAAGATATTATTATTTATATGTATATACAGTGAAAAAATGAAATAATAATAATAAATTTATTGATTAACTTAGGACACAGATTACATTGCACGGTTGAGTTACACAGGTATACATTTTTTCTAAATCTTAGTTGGCNAGCACAGGCTCTGCCTAGTTTGGGATCGGATTACCGTGTGTGAGTTGTCCGAAGATATTATTATTATTATTATTATTATTTATATGTATAAGTATACAATGAAAAAATGAAATAATAATAATAAATTTATTGATTAACTTAGGACTAGATTACATTGCACGGTTGAGTTACACAGGTATACATTTTTTCTAAATCTTAGTTGGTGCAGTACTGTTCTTCTAGATAGGTTACGAGGTATTCTCATCATCTTCCTGCCCTTATCCCATGTTACTTGGGGTCGGCGCAACACGTTTTTTTCTTCCATTCTGTCCTGTCAACCGTCACGCTATCACTAACTCCCTTTTCTTTCATATCACTCCTAATACAATCCATCCATCTTTTCTTTGGCCTCCCTCTCCCTGTCCATCCAGAGGCTATAAGCTTCTACCAACTGAAAAAAAAAACGGACCAAACAAACCCCGAAGGCTTATGAAAACGTATCTATTCTAANCTTTCATATCACTCCTAATACAATCCATCCATCTTTTTTTTGGCCTCCCTCTCCCTGTCCATCCAGAGGCTAAAAGCTTCTACCAACTGACAAAAAAAAACTGACCAAACAAACCCCGAAGGCATATGAAAACGTACATATATATTCTTCTTATCTTAAAGTACAGTAGCATCCTCCACATACAAGTTTCGTCCACAATATCACTTGCTATCTTCAACCTATTCCCAGGATTGTTTGAAGTTAAGCTCGGGGACTCAGGTCCGGCCTGTATGCCTCGGGCTACACAACTTATATCGGGGTAGTACTTACTTCTGCGTTCTATGTTACACTGTATCGTAACTCGCGCGAATATTTGCATATTAATTGGGATGTAGGAGTTAAGAAAATTAATCTTATTGACTGGTTTTTGGTAGAAGACTACCTGTATCCAGCGATTTAGCAGTTTCGAAAACGAATTTGTCAAGCAAGTCGTTCTCACATATATGTATGTTTGTATAATTTTCACACGAATGATGTAACCATATCATTGTAAAAACATTGATTTAAAACAGTGTTCGTGGAGTTTCTTGCACGTTCTTATCCATAGATCTACGCTNTTTGTATAATTTTCACACGAATGATGTAACCATATCATTGTAAAAACATTGATTTAAAACAGTGTCCGTGGAGTTTCTTGCACGTTCTTATCCATAGATCTACGCTTTGGAACGTGTAAGTAGCTTCATCTCTTTGGACAGACCGACCTTGACTATTCAAAAGTGCCTGTAATGGTTTAATTGAAATAAATGCTTTGAGTTTTTGAGTTTAATCTTATTGACTAGTTTTCGGTAGAGAACTACCTGGATCCAGCAATTTAGCAGTTAAGAAAATTAATTTCTTTGACTAAGTACTTTTTGCTATTAAAATCCATACATAGCTTATTTATTTGCGCGATTTTAATGAAAATTATTGAGGAAAGTAAGATAAGGGTACGATGGGGCTGGCATATCTTTGATAAAATATAAACAAAAATAGATAAAAAAAAGAAGTTACCTATTTCATGTGATGGCAAAACATTATCAATAATGATGATGTTGTTCTCCTCATCGCTGCCACTGTGGCGAAGTTGTCAACAGCCTCGGACACCACGGCCTGTCATGCAGCCGTAGCGCGGGTCGCATTGCGCGGCACGCGAATCTTAACGACATCATCCGACGAGCTCTTGTCACCGTCGGCGTTCCGGCTGTGTTAGAACCCAATGGCCTGGCACGCGACGATGGCAAGAGACCGGACGGCATGTCGTTATTTCCATGGAAGATGGGTAGGCCATTAGTGTGGGACGCTACTTGTGTCGATACTCTTGCGCCATCCCATCTTCCTAGCTCTTCGTGCTGTGCTGGCGCTGCCGCTGCGGCTGCAGAGAACCTCAAGCGGCGGAAATATAATAAACTTGTTGGTAGTTATATTTTCGAGCCGTTTGGGGTTGAAACTCTCGGGTCTTGGGGTCCGAGTGCACATAACTTATTTAAAGATCTCTCAAGGCGCTTAGTTGACACTTCACGTGACCCAAGGGCTGGCTTTTACCTTGGTCAAAGAATAAGCATTGCCATACAACGTGGCAATGCCGCCAGTCTTTTGGGTACACTTCCAGTCGACAGCGATGCGGATGAATTTTTCGCCATATTTTAGGGTTTATTTAATTAGGAGATTTTATTTTTATTTCTAGTGTATATAGTTAGTTAAGTATTTATGGAATAAAGAACTTATAGGTAAGTTTGAAAGATAAAAAAAAAAATGATGATGGTGATAATACTGCAGTGTTTGCATATTTTCTCTTCTATACAATTATATTTCTTTGTTTGCAGCCGGTAATTGCAATTGACTATGAACAACATATTATTCTGCATTGTATATCCGCCTCCGTTTTCTCCAATCGAATAAAAATTGAATCATTTTTAGAATTCCGTATCCGAGAGGTAACAAATGGAAACCTATCACTGAGGCTCGGTTGTCTGTTTGTCTCTCAGCGGACTGTATCTTACAAACTGTAGCCGTGGGTAATAAAATTTAATTATTTAATTTAAACAAGAAACGTCATATTTACGGTCCGTCATGGGCGAATCCATCTCGCACTTGGCCAGTTTTTACAAAACTACAGACAAACTGACCTTCTTAAAACTACCAAGTTAAGATCCACCATCAAGTTGTACCTCACCGGAATAGCAAGAGCTAGGAGCTTCCACCCAGATGAATATTGTACAACTGATGGTCCATTTACCGCAGCAGTTTATTGGCTTAGCATATTAGCTACAGTTCTGTTGTGGAAGCATTTAATTAAATCTTAACTAGTTATGGAACTTCGGGCCCTAGGGGGGTCAGCAGAGTAAGTAGGTCGCTCGCTAATATGGAGTCGCTGTTAGCACAAAATTGTGAGGGTATTTTGGTATTGAAAGTGGATTTCGATTTTTAGAAGGTCAAAACTTGGTGCACACCGGCTGGAAATGAATTAAAAAGTGATATATTTATGTTGGTTTCGTGTTTTATTTATTAGGGTTCCGTACCTCAAAAGGTAGAAAAAGGATCCCTTATAAGATGACTCTCTTGTCCGTCTGTCTTTCCGTGTGTCACCACCGATTTTCTCAGGAACGGATGGACCTAGCAAGTTGATGTTTATACCAGATACCTTCAGTATTTGGTATAAATATCACCCTATTAGGGGTATAAAAATAAAGGTCTTGAGTTAACACGATAAAAAGATATGGGCAAACTTAGATTTTCGCGAAAATGTGTAAGTACCAAAATTTATCTTAATTGACAATTGTAGGTCAACCGGAAGTACCCTATAGGTTTTGGGTGGAAAACCTATGTGGTAGTTCCCGTTGACCTGGAATCACGAAATTCGGCACAAAGCAAGGTACGAAATTTAGCACATAGAAAGGAAAAATTCCAAAAAATAAATAAAAGTTGAAAATTAAAGACTGTCCCCATACATACATAGTTGACCCCTGCCACCAATAAAAATGATACCAATTTTATTAAGGCGGTATAATAGGTAGGTACGGACCCCTCGGCGCACGAGTTCAACTCGCACTTGACTGGTTTTTATATATTTGAATGAAATACCTAAACAGATTAATTAAGAATGTTCACTGACTGTAATAAAACAATTTAAATAAATATAATTTAATGTGTCTTCTTCTCTCAAAATTAAAGAACGATATACAACGGTTTCTTTTTCTGTTTTGAAAATAGCCAATTGTGAAACTCTTTCCTCTAATCTTAAAAAAAAAATCATCGTCAATGTAATGATCCTCTTCGACTAAATAAAATATACACTCGTAACTCATTTTCATACCGTTCCACTAACAATTCATCATCTGCCTAGCCTTTTCCCAACTATATTGGGGTCGGCTTCCAGTCAAACCGGATTCAGCTGGTATTCAACCAGTATTTTACGTAGAGCGGCTGCCTGCCAGACCTCCACAACCCATTAACTGGGTAACATGATAGTTCAAAAAAATTACGAAACGAATTTGAAAGTATGAAGTAATAGGAGAGTATGTTATACTTTTCTCAATAATCAATGGCCACGTTGCCCCTTTATTTCCGATGCCACGTGAAAGTTGCGCTTACACCCCTTTTCTACCCTCTACCCAATACCCTCCTCAACTACGTTAATATCACTTCATATAACTGTGAAGGTTTACTAATTATACCCACTGAGTTATACAGGGCGTTGACATATTTTTGAGTTTGAATCTGTTATAAATAAAACATTTTTGTGGTGAATTTCAGGCTGTAGGTTTTTCAAAAGAGGCATTAGGCAGACAGGGCTCATTGCTCGCAGAACTGCTGATAATCAAAATGGTCAAATTTGGTGCACATTTGAACTTCCGAGACCAAAAGACGGACGCAAAACATACAAAAATAAACATTAAAAAATTAAAATAAAATTTGTAAGTTTAAAAAAGTTTTTTGAAACTTTGCCTCGTGACTTACCTCATGACAGGTGTTATTGTGTATCGAAGTATTTTTTTTCATAATATTAAAATATTTAATACTGAAGTTTTTAAAGAAAAAAGATGAAAATTTACCACTATTATGTTTAAGCTACAGATTTTAAAATTAAAAAAATCGGCTTTTTATTTAATTTTGTCATTATATTTTTTTCTTACAAGAACATCTACATGACAATTCATAATTTTAACCTGATGCCGCTACAACTAATACAAAGAAAAGAAAGAAAGAAGAAAGAAAATCAGTTTATTTTGCCGGAAAAAACGCACAGAAACAGTAAAAACTAAAAAACTTATCAACTAAAATAATTATAGCAAAAAAATAACTTAAAAAAAAACCGCATCACTGTCAGCCCATGTAATATGAATAAGAAAAAATAAATAGCGTCGAACTCTCCGTCTTTTATGTTTTAATGCCAATATTTTATTTCGTATACATTCAAACACAGTTTCCATATTAAAGCTTAGCTGTGCCCGCGACTTTTACGTCGTGGAATTTCGTGTTATCTTGCACCACTTATCTCTAAATATTGTAAGCAAACAGTAGACAGTGTAGTTTCACACAGGGCGACAGTAAAATATATCAAATATTTTATTACTCCATAGTCACTTCACTCTTTTCTATTATTAATCGCTCAATAAACAGTCACACCGGGTTCTGCTGTCTTATTTTATAAATAAATATTTAATAGATGCGACAGGTCAGTGTGTTTCTTATTACTATAAATAAATAACTCTCTCTCAGCGTAAACGCTCTTAATACCAGTCACCCAAATAAAATACTGCCTGTATATTCTGTTTTACTTCGGTGTGAGCCCGACCCACATTCGTAGTTCCCGATGAGTCCGAGATACGACGATAACCGATCCCTTCCAACTATCACCCTTTATTGCCCACCGAGGATCGGCAGATATGTGTGGACGGTTCGTTTGTGTATTTTTTAAGACAGTCGCCTTATCTGGTCGGGTTGCGGTCTTCTGGTATTGTCTTGAGATGGTTTTATGCTTATCGGAGTGGTGGTTACGAATGACGTTGCGGTTATTTGACGGGAAATAAAAACTGTCATGATAGTATTAGATTAAATTTTTTTACCCTGATGATGGTTTATTTATACTGACATAGTTATAACTTTGACATCAATCAATTTATTGATGTCAAAAAATAACGTGATCCAAGGGCTGGCTAATACCTTGGTCAAAGAATAAGCATTGCCATACCATGTGGCAATGCCGCCAGTCTTTTGGGTACACTTCCAGCTGACAGCGATGCGGATAAATTTTTTGACGCCATATTTTAGGGTTAATTTAGTTAGGAGTTCATATTTTTATTTCTAGTGTATATAGTTAGTTAAGTATTTATGGAATAAAAATATTCTTCATTCATTTATTTGTTCCTATAAATCCTTATGCATGAGATCTTATTTGTTGTTGCTGTCTATTTTTTTAATGTACCTAATTAAAAAAATAATATTGTGCAGGTTAAAATTAAATATTTACACATTGCAAGCCTACATTTTGGCAAATAATTGAATTTTGATTTTTATTGTTATTGAATTTCTGCAGCACAGAAATTCAGTAACTTACTAATGTTAATTTTGTGCATCCGGTTCGATCTAAGAGGTTAAGCAGCGTTTGCCTTGAGGTCAGCCAGTAAGTGACAATCCACTATATATTAGGGTGGGTCAAAAAAAATTTTTTTCGTTTTTTAAAAAGGCTCAGCGATAAAAAGGTGCTAAATGGTTTACTTAATTTATA
>NDFZ01003123.1:0-23874 GCA_002192655.3 Mamestra configurata | reverse complement strand
TTTTTTTGTTATTTCTCCTCTAAGAAATTTTATGACTACCTTGTTTCCACACAAAGTAAATCATTATTTAAGGGCATTCACCTTTTTGGTTTCGTACAGAAGCACTTGTTTTCGAAACGGGTTGGGCCTTAAGATTTTGAATATTATTAAAATACAAAGCAGATAATTATAGCAGTCACGTCAGACTTTTTCTAAGCCCACATTGTTTAACTGATACATCTTTCGAAGTCATTATAGAAATGGTACTCACTCATAATCCTCCCTCTTCCATTGATGAACACTGCTCCCCCGACGCCAGTGATGCGGTACCCTGACAGTACATCCAGGAGAGTAGACTTGCCAGCCCCGGAAGGTCCCATGATGGCGACCAGCTGGCGGGGACGAAGTCTCCCGTGGACTCCATGGAGAATCTGTTTGCTGCCTGTAACAATACAATTTGGATTTAGAATTTGAAACAGTATTTCATCTTTTAGAGTATTGGGTTGATAATTATGTTGATGATGATAATGCTACCTTATTTTTAGGAACTAATATGACGTTATAAACGTCACATAAATTGTGTCTGGTTGCCGGCTACATTTAATTTTGGGATTCGGAAATCCCCGTTGCCAAAGAAATATGCAAAATATGCACTTTTATTTTATTTATTTTGCTCACCAACAATTGAATACACGTACACAAGGATATGAGATACATCAAATAAACTGATAGACTACTGTACCAATTCCTTTCAGGTAAGCACCTTATTGTTGATTGATGAATGTTGATGAAGATCTCACGAGCTCGGTGGTATGTAGTGCAAAAACGAAATAAAAATTCTGTTGTTTCTATAAATAGTCGGATTGACATGCTTTTCTTATTTGAGTACATTTTGGGATTATCATCTGGTGAATTATGTATTATGGTTCGATTATTTGCTATGTTACAAGGAGTGAACCACGGTGTCACGCACTTGGATTTTCTCCTAAGCAATCTTCAAATTTTGTTTGGCTTAAATTAACATAGAAAGCAGATATTTGCATTTACGACTGACGCAAATGCATTTTGCAGCTTTCTCTTTGTGTAATAATATTAATTCAATAATGCTCTTTCGCACAGAGAGAAGAGTAACTATGAGTTCTTCTCCATAAGAATCTACCTTTCCGAATGGACAGTAGGGTCACTTTATTAATGCNGGTGTCACGCACTTGGATTTTCTCCTAAGCAATCTTCAAATTTTGTTTGGCTTAAATTAACATAGAAAGCAGATATTTGCATTTACGACTGACGCAAATGCATTTTGCAGCTTTCTCTTTGTGTAATAATATTAATTCAATAATGCTCTTTCGCACAGAGAGAAGAGTAACTATGAGTTCTTCTCCATAAGAATCTACCTTTCCGAATGGACAGTAGGGTCACTTTATTAATGCAACATTATTATTTTACTGAACTGTAAATGATGACGTTCAAAAGTGCCGTTTAATGGCCTAATTGAAATAAACGTTTTGACTTTGACTTTGACTTTGCACATATACAGTACCATTTTCAAAACATAAAGCAGAACCCTTTCCTCCATTGTTTATTATATTATTCCCATAATCTTTTAAACGCAATCAGCCTCTGCCAGGTGGCACAGCAGTCACCTATTTACATTTAGAAGAGGCATTTCAAGCAGAAAACAAAATCTAATTTAATTGTTAGGTTTTAAACAAAAAAAATAGTTTTGGTGTACCACAGGGAAGCGTGCTAGGTCTCCCGTTAATTGGAATACATGTGCCTGGCACTTCACCGTTTTATCAAAACTTCAAAATTGAAGCATTTCTTTCATATATCCCATCGTCACCACCTGTCCTGGTCCCATGCTACTTGGGGTCGTTGCAACACATTTTCTTCTTTCAGTCTCCCCTATCAACGGTTAAGCTATCGTACAGTCCCTTTCCTTTCGTTTGATTTTTTTTCTGTTCAGCGATATCTTCTCTAATTATTTGTTTACTAATTTTGATTTTTTTATGAAGAATATGTTTTCAATGTAGTCCCGTTTATTCTTTTACTTCCCTCCATACCATAATTACGCAAAAATATACTCAGGCTTCGCGAGGTGTCACAACATCCACCTATTTACTTGTAAGTTTGACCCATAATGGTCACTCGCAGAGTTTCCGCGGTTCGCCTCAACCCTGATAACCCCGAATGACGTCAGAGATTAAGCCCACAGCGTTCTTATGCACTTGAAGGAACGAAGATACTTATTTAAGTACTTTAATTAACACTTGGTGACATCCTGTCATTAGAAATTCAAGGCTGAGTTTAATCTATGTAGAATTTGTTACAGCAGAATCTCCGTGCTGATTTTAGTTCGCATGACTGGGTCATTTAATTATCATTACCTATTTCCTTTATGTTACTCATCCAACCATATAATTAACACCTGGAATAAAAAAAAACATAAAAAATATTTTATTATTATTTTAGGAATAAAAAAAAACTGAATGTTCAAGTGAAACATTACATTAGCTGGTGGAAACATTTCCGATTCACTATTACTTGTTTACGGGTTGTCTCAATCCCAGCATTTTTTCTTTTGGCTGTGTTTGGGAAAACCCTTTGGGTGTAGAGTACCTAGATGCACTTGGAAATTACACTTTACGGACACAAAAAACATATGGACATGATGATGACATTCACTGACAGATAGAGGTCAAATCCTAAAGATGACCTGTAGATAGGTATTTTGAACTTTTTGCTACTTACTAGGTTGATCAGTTATATCTTAGATACTGGTACTGAATAAGAGATAAGTAACCGGTGAAACATATATGAATTCCTATCGAAATTTGATGGTTGTGGCAACTAGATAAACCTTATACTTTTGACCGACCTTCAGGCTATCAATGAAGCAATTTTAATCTTATCAAAAAGCACAATTATATATTATTATAATAGCACAATAGCATGCGTATTTGTATGAACGTAAACGAAGCAATTGGAGTATGTAAAAAAATAGCATGGGAAAGACGCGTTAGTTTGTTTTTGAATGTATATTGCAGCGTTATGAATACCGCATTATAATGGTGCCAACAATTCTCCTTCTTTTAAAATTAGTTTGGACCTAATTTTTCTTTCCGGTGACATATACATTTTTTTTTTGTCTAGGGAGCTGCGAAATGACTTACTGCCGTGATTTTTTAAGACCTTATTAGACAATTATCTGGTTGCAACCACATTTAGTTTCTGAAGTAAAGCTCGTTTACTTCTACGGTTCCATACATTATTTTTTATACGTAAGTATTTTTGCATCCAATTGCCATATCCGTCTATCATCGTTTCATAAAAAAAAAAGAAAAAAAAATTTCTTTACAAATAAAATTATACGTGACATGTGGCAAAAACAGTGTTCTTCTTTATTTTTTTTTCACTACAACAATATGTATAATTATGTATGTGTACAAATACACCTAATCAGCGTAGAATTAAGCGTTAATTTAAATTACATTGAATGTTGTGAAGGAAATATTAGATATCTAAACGGTGTGCATGACGTCAGTTGAGTAAGAAAATATAGAAATCCACAGCAAAAACTAAAAAAATACATTTATTTTTCTCATATCTTTATTTTATTTTTAATATAAAACCTCTGCGTTTTGTTACATCACAATAACCCGTCTATTTTAGTTTTAAAGCGGGTTTAATAACTTACCTAATCGTCTATAGTAGGCGCCAGATAATCGTGGAATAACGGTCATTGACCCACCTACAATTATTGACATTTTTAATTTGAAAAACGGAATTAATGACACAAAGCTGTCCCGAATCATCATCTCTCGTGATCCTTAACATTGTCTAATAATGAAAAACGATTCATATTTAATTGTTCAGGTACCTATGAACAATTATTAGGGAAAGGTCAATATACTTTATTCCACATTTATCTGGCGCATACTATAGTGAGGTTTAAAAATATTGAAGAAGTAAAGAACAAGATTCAAACGTGATGTATACAAATAGGTAGGTAATATGAATGTACTGCAATCTGCATGATACAGCTAATTACAAGTTATGTACTACGATAAATAATTGCATGTCACTTAAGATATCGTCGCTGCGTTAATGTTTTCAATAAGTCAGGAATCTGTACCTATAAGGTATTTACTTGTGATCAACACATGTTTGATAATGGTATTCATGGCAATCAATTTTGTATCAAAATCTATCCGATTTTCATACAGATATCAGAGATGACTCTAACCTCTCAGTATGAAGGTTATGTTTTTTTTTTGCGAATATCAAAATAATTAGGTATGTGAGGTACGTCGCATAACGACTATATTTTTTAATGGTTGACTTTGAAGCTCGATTGTTTTTTTATTTTTTTGAGGAGCTCGTGGCTAAATAGTAACTGCCGTACGGGTCGATATTTAAGGTTAAGCAACGCTTGGCGAGGTTGGTCTGTGGATAGGGGACCATCTTAACATACCGACACTACTCCGTGTTTCGGAAAGTACGTTAAGCCGTTGGTCCCGGCTGTCATTTGTGATCTACAAATGACAGCGGGGACCAACGGCTTAACAGGCAGTCGTTACGGATAGTCAGAAGCCAGAAAATCTGACACCAGTCTTGCCAAGGAGTACCGTGTTACCCAGTTAATGAGTTGTGAAGGTCTGGTAGGCAACCGCTCCACGTAAAATACTAGTATTCAGCTGAATCCAGTTTGACTGGAAGCCGACCCCAATATAGTTGGGAAACGGCTAAGCATAGCATGAGAAGCTTGATTATTTTAGATCTCTAATGGACCTCTGATATAAATTTCAACTTGATAGGTACATGAACTTGATGTAGGAACGAGTGGGGTCCTGAAAAACAGGGTCTTGGTCTTCTTGGACGGACAACAAGGAAGTGATCCTATAAGCGTTCCATTTTTTGGGTTTTTAGGGTTGCGTGGCACAACCGCAAAAAATCCAACTAAAGAAAGATTATGATATCATAATATGTAAAGTAACACAATATGGAGTAATTGTCGTCGGAGTCTAATCATGATTTATGGGCTGGGTAAAACGATATTCTTATAACAATCTTTAACGACCGTGAACAATTAAATTGACGTTGAGTGCGTACGCGCATCTTAATAAAGTAAAAAAACATGAACCACTTTGTAGTTAATATTACAATAAAAAATATGTTGCGAAAGAGTTAATTGGATCCTTCCGCAAAGAGAAGTTACTCAACCTGAAACCGGGATAAAACTAAATCACCATAATTATAATTCTACAAGGTAGATTTTTCCTATTCTGCTTTGTTGAATATGAAGATTGCATTGCATTTATAGCCCATAAGTAGCCCAATTTCTGAGCATTTTCTGACGAAGAACTTTAAGGCTCTTAATTTTGAGCCTACCTTAGAGTAGCTACTTAAAGCATTTGCGTACACCATGCTAGTTTTTGCAAGTCTTGTTCTTTTTAGGTTTCCGTACTTAAAGGGTTAAACGGGACCCTATTACTACGACTCCGCTGTCCGTCTATCACCAGGCTGTATCTCATGAACCGTGATAGTTAGACAGTTGAAATTGTCACAGATGATGTATTTCTGTTGCCGCTATAGCAACAAATACTAAAAAAATAGAATAAAATAAATATTTAAGGGGCTCCCATACAACAGACATGATTTTTTGCCGTTTTTTATAGAAAATGGTACGGAACCCTTCGTGCGCGAGTCCGACTCGCACTTGGCTGTTTTTTTTATTTTGATCGATGGTTCAAGGATGTATAGCCTGGTTTATAGGGACATTTGTTGCGTTCATTAGATATTCAAAAGGTTTATGGGCGCTTGGAATGTTCTGGACATTTTAATAAAGATGAGGTGAAATAAAGATGAGTTTCATCGTTATTTTAATCTACCTCGCCTCGCATTGTTCGCCTTTTCTTCAACTCCAACCACCTTTTTCGCGAGTCTATCAAACCAAAACAGATGTTCAACTCGTTTCAGTTATAAACAATGTTATCGAGCGGCGTACGCGCACATTGATGCATCACTTTGTGTACAATACATACACCATGCGTGTTTGTTTTGTTAATTAACTTGCGAGCTTTCTGCGCAGTACCAATTGCAGGTTCAAGTTAATTGTTGGTATCTCCTGAAAGTTTTTATAGGTCTGTTGTGGTGTCTGCTACATATGTTGACATTAATAATATTATTTATTTATTTATTTAAACTTAATGTACAATATAAATTCATCATCGAGACAACACTGATTTAACATAGAGCCGCATGCTTTATTTCCGGATATCTTCAAACCTTTCTTTAGGCAACAAACTATAAGATACTAGTTTAATCGGGTTTACTCGTTAACATTGGATTATAATAAGATATAAAAAAAAAATCTGAACGTGCACTGAATATTTTAATCCATTATTAACCTCTGTTTGAGGACTAAACAGCCCAACCAAAGCAAAAACCATAATTAATCTAAAATTACACCACTTCCTGCCAGGGTTGCGGAATTTGTTCGAAAGAGTCACCGCGGCCCTGGAACGCAAAGGGCTTTAGAAAGAACACGGATGGGTTTTAGTCAGTAAGAGTCTGACACGCCCTTTCGCTCCACCCAGAGCAGAAGAAGTCATTTGATGACATCCTTTAAAAAAACACTACCTATACGTTTTCAGTTTATATCTGACCTGACTGACTTTTTGCGGAGTATTTATAATAACGAAATAACTCTCATAGATACCTACGACGAAGCGTGCTAAAACACAAAAATAATAGTGATTGTTCTGTTCCCGAAATAACTAATGAATCAAAATGTTACTAGACAAAACTAAGACTGTAGTGACTTGCAAGTTATCTACAGGAAAATAAAATAGTATATTTAATAAAACTTGATCGTACGATTTTTTAAAGATCTTTGATTTATCTTAAGTTTTACAAGAGTTAAGACGATTAACCAAATTGTTTAGTTTTTAAATATTTTTGACCTGTTGTTGGTTCGAACGATGTTTTACATCGCTTTGGTGACGGTTATATATCTTCAAATCTTTCATCAATCAAGATACGCTACATTATATATGTACCTATCTACATAAGTATTTACACACTACACGTGTCGGAGACAAAGCCGGTGACAGACTGACAGACAAGCATCATGGCCGACAGCGGAGAATTTAAACACCTTTGTTTTACGTTGTTGTCCCACGTGCTGGTTGATTCACTGAAACACTACATAACTCGGCTTTCTGAGTAACTAACGAGACTTCGGAAAATAGTTAAGTGTATTCATTAAAATATTTGTTGAGGAAAAGAATTATTCATTCGAATTGTTCATTCAATTTGTCGATCTGTTTGAAGCTTGATGAAGAATTTGGGTAGTTCAAGAGCTCAGAAATAGGGGTACCTAGTCTTGAAATATCTATTGCCTTTCAATATATTATTATTCCCAGACGTTACTTCTGTCAAAGTCTCCAACCACTGATATGATCAGGTTTAGTCTAGAAGGAAGCTCAATCAACTGTAAGTGATGTGATTTTAAAATCATAAAAATAAGTGGACACAAATCATCCGATTTATCTGATACTACTTCAATCATTCGCATTTATTACTTTGAACAAAAAACGGGTTCTGTTGATTGACAGATTATTTTTAATTAAAAGGCGTAATGCGAAACAAATTGCGATTAGAATCGCAGGCTTAAAATAAATGATATGCATACCAGTACAAATAAGGCAACTCACAACAAACTTTACTATACTAGGCAGTAGCATAACAAACTGATTCATTCTGAAACAAAAACATCTTATTCTTCTAAAGTATCGCAATAAAAGCAAGAAATGAATAAAGAGCTCTTCAAAAATCGTGAACAAAGGCGTAAATTTCGCATGAAGCGTTACGTCAGAGGTCGATGTGTGGTGGCGATTCAACTTGATACAACGACCCATATTCGCAGGTATCAGCTGGCGTGACGTCACGAGGTTGGTGACACCGAGATAATGGCCGCCACATGCCAGCTGCCGAATGTTAACGAAACTTCTTTTGTTTGTGTAAATAGCTGCGAGTAGCTGCGAGTCGATTTTTAATGTCAGAAATGTAAACGAAGCACCCCATTTGCATAACGTGGAAAAAATCGGGTACACGGCTTCGTGGGTCATACATTTGCATTGTGTAATTGTAAACTGTTTACTTTTTGAAAAAAGTATTTTTTTAGTTTTTGCTTACGAGCGTCAGACTTTTCAATGTAAATCATCTCTGGAGAGCCAGAAAGAACAAGAGGAATATTAAAATATTTTCTTTTTTTTTTCTTTTTAAAAAACGTTTAAATTGAGTGCATTTAAAAACTTGCACTATACTCATGTATCTACCCATTTCTGTTACGGCAAAATAGGGTGTAGCATGTGAAATTGCCGGAGGAAATGAAAATATAATCCGTTATCTACACTGTGCGACCTTTTTCATCCGGATGCACACTTCCCGATCGCTCAAAGTCAAGGTAAGGTGCTCGTTACATCTACGGTACAATGATATACTTGTAGAGCATTTCAGCTTCAAAAGAGTACCTAAGCTACCAGTTTAAATAATCAACTTGATTTAGGCAAACCTAAAATTGACCATGTTCAGTCAGATACAAACATAATGATAATGAATTTGGAATGACNTTGTAGAGCATTTCAGCTTCAAAAGAGTACCTAAGCTACCAGTTTAAATAATCAACTTGATTTAGATAACTGCAAACCTAAAATTGACCGTGTTCAGTCAGATACAAACATAATGATAATGAATTTGGAATGATCATAATAAATTAATCAAGATATCGGAACCAGTCTCTATTATTAGTTGAAACGTCAACATTTTTTTATAAATAGTATCGTTGTAAGATTTAACTTTAATTGACTAATCCATCAGAGTTGTGATGTCCAGAGTCCGATTAAATACATATATTCTTCAAGAGTCTTAGTTATAGCTTTTAATCCACATGACCTTAACTTCGACAGATATTAACAAAACGTGATGACTCAGACTGGCAATTTGAAAAGCCAAGTTTTAATGAGTAAGAAAATACTGAAAGCTAAATAGTCCACAAAACTAATGAATACGAAATAAAACTGAGAAAATGACCTGAACTTTGGGACTAGGTACACAGTACAATAAAACTGATATTGCTACCGCGCTGCTGCTGCAATGGCACAGAATTTTGAATTTTGTCATTGTAGAAGAAATTTTCAGTTGACAATTTATCGAGAGCAGACAATCTCTCAAGTTATTTTTACGGTTTCAATAAGAAATTATGGAAATATAAAAAACTAAATCTGGACTATTGAGATGACTAGGAGGAGAAAAGGTACTCCGAAAAACAAATGGATTCAGGAGATATGATAGATGATGTCTAAACTATTATTTAAAGAAAATAAAAAAATGATATAAAACTTCTAACCACCAAATCACCTCAAGGATTATTTCAACATGGATAAAAGAAGATTTATGACACGTAACACCTGTTTCTAAGCCAGTCAATACGTAGGCTAGATTACAGGGAGATTTTCAGTCACAATATTATTGGTAGAACGATGGCTATGTGCTACATTTGTAGGCAGTGTGACAATAGTTTGATAATAATGTGGGTCGACTGTTACAACACCGTGGTTGTCCTCGCCCGAAAAGGATTTGGTAATTGAAAACATTATTTTTGCGTGTTAGAAATTATCATTATGATAGATTTAGATATATCTATTTGGGTGTGGCGTGGATACCTATCTATTCAGAAATATCTATGTTGATTGATTTAATCATAAATTCTAACGAGTAATATAAGGTGTGAATTAGGATGTTAGATTAAATAATTGACAATTATGCAGAGTAGCTAAATTATTTTTTTCTCGCGGCCTTGTGTTTAATATATATTTTATGATTGGCAATAAATTATTACAGTCGCAAGTTTGTTATCTAATCAAATTGAATACTTCCTGCGTTTAGTCACAGTTTATAACTTAGTATAATATGAAATTAGCACAGCAAATGTTCATGTGAGTCAATTCATTAACGATATAAGCGACCACTATTTGTCTTCTTTTTCTTAGATTTCTAAGAAATTAAATGAAAATACAGGTACCTACTAGTTTTTGCGGTAATATAGACTTTTATTCCGATGTTATCCCAATGTATTTGCGGAATTAAAAGTATTGTATATCCTGATGCAGAAGCCAATTATATTTGTAGGATTATTATATTGAACCTAATCGAATGTTTAAAATACGGTTGTCGCTGCTTGGTATTATTTAATAATAATAAAATCTCTACCTTATTACTAAAGATAGACAAAGAGCTCTTTACTAAAAACTGCTCACCTTATAATTTGAACCAGTGCTTCGTGAGATTCTGAGTACCTTCGCACTCCATGCCACACAATCTTGTACCTATCTCGTTAATCTCTGACGCACTTAAAGGGTCATATAATATTGTCACATCAATCTATCATAGAGACAACCTTTAAGGGCAAGGTCGATGACGAAATCGGTCTGTCATAGTTATATGATTAAACATAATATATGAACACTAGTTTCTACCAGTACCTGCCAGCAATTTCGTCGACATGAAAGTCGGAAGTTATTCCAAGGAAACGATTTCCCGGAATCAAAGATACCCCATGTCCTTTTCCAAGGTACAGTCTCTATATATATTGTTTATGGTCTCTGGCAGACAAGGTAGCTCTTTGGAAGCGTCTGGCGAAAAGTAAAAGAGAATTTGAAATAGGAATATAAAAATATGTATTTTTTTTATTTGGTACTCCTGTACCAACGTTCATTGAAGGCAGATGCCAAATATATTATGAAGTTTAAACCTTAAACATAGTTTCATTTTATAATAATATCAATAAGGAGCACTAGCGTGAGTTCGCTGGTGTTACAATATATACTTAAATTCATCATAATTGGTTCAGCGGTTTAGGCGTGAAAGCGTAAGAAACAGACAGAGTTACATTCGCATTTATAATATTATTGTATGGATGTCCATCACTCGTGGTTACCATGATACCAATCTACAGTTAGTTTGTGATCAAAGTCCACTTGACCACTACTTAACCGTAAGTTTCAAAGTTCAGTTCGGATGAAAACATTGAATATATGCGGATGTGTGGCAATCTGCCTGTCGATATGTCCCGCGATTGTATTTGTGGGGACTCTGGATAATTAGATCAATGAGGACATCCTTTGGAGCTGTAAATAGCAGGAAATAAATAATTGTTATTTTCTGGTTAATTTATTTTATTATTTTGCTGTATTTATATATATATGTATTTTTTTTGCTTTATTTATTTATAATTTTATTTCCATTCGTGTCAGGATTTTTACTTTGAAGTTTTTGGAGCTAAAGTTTGACAGGCTTTCAGTCTAAAATAGAGCTTGTCAAATACTCAACTTCAAATTCGTTATTCTAATATTGGGAGACCGTAAATGACCTACTTATCTTGAATACATCTGTATCTATCTTCTAAACTAATATAATAAAGCTGAAGAGTTTGTTTGAACGCGCTAATCTCGGGAACTACCAGTCAGATTTGTTTTTTTTTTTCCTATAGGCCAAACGGAAACGGGAAAAAACGGGATATGCGCGTTCGAAGTCGTAGCCAAAAGCTATTTACCTATATTCGATAACGTAACGACTGTCAAGGAACAAATGATAGCAGGGACCAACGTGCTTTCCAAGGTAAGGAGGCATCCCGGTATGTTAACCGAACCTTACTAACGTAAACAATTAATTATTTCGGCGGCAAATTCATATAGGTATACCATTTCTTTGACTTTGTTTTAGGGCTCAGTAAGTAATGGATTCAGAAGCTTTTACCCGAACGGGGTCCATGCATTAAATAATAAGGTAGTTGATAATTAGAGCAAATAATAATTAAACTAATTACAAAATAGAATTTATTAAATAATTTAGAAAATCAAATTCATCTAAGTGGAACAAATGTAATTTAATATTATAGGCTAATAAGTTCCCAATTATTGTTACCGGTTAATATGTACCATGCATGGTATTAAATGGAGCTTTATTATTATTATTTCGTTTATATATTTTTTTTTATTATTACTATTAAGTAATGGGTTGTAGGTCATGTTACTAGATATAAATTATCTACGCTGGTAATCTGCATGTACAGGAAAACCTGTCTGCTAAAGATCAATGAAAAGTAGTCGTAAACGAGTCTAGAAAGCATTCTGCTGCAGAACGGTGCTAGTAACTTGAATCAAGAGTAGGGTAAAACCAGGATAGTTGCCACACTTTTTATAAAAATATATAATTACAAGTTGTGCCCGCGGCTTCGCTCCCTTCACCAACAACCGTCAACCGTTACCTACCCTACTCTACCTACCTTACATACCTACAATACATACCTACCCTACTTCCCTTTTTTATGTTTTAAAACCTTCCCTGTAATCTGGCGACCAAAACAAAAAAAGAATTAGCCAAATCGGTCAAGCCGTTCTCGAGTTTTAGCGAGACTATCGAACAGCAATTGATTTTTATATATATAGATTATATATTTAGTTAGTTATCACTTTATTCATAAAACGGGTAGGTACTTTGGTTTATTATCTTCAAATTTGTGAAAGTAAAGAACATTATTTTTGATATTTCCAGAATATTGGCGATTTTTGTCGACCTCTAAATTTTGTGACATCTATCCCATATGGGGGTTAGTTGCCTAATCCATGTAAATTACGTTTAGGATAGGTGAGATTCGCCGAGAAAGAAGATTTTTATCGCGCAAAAACTTTGATCGCACCTTGCCTTCCCATGCAATCGCACAGACACATGCAACACGGTCTACTTAGTTGTCGTTGTAAAGTCTCTCGATTGATAAATAAAATAACATGTGATTCATCCGCGAAGCTAGAGTAATTAAAATCGAGGCAACTATACCCCTGGGGCAACTATCCTGGTTTTACCCTAGTACCTATACCTTTTTTATTTGTTTAAGGATGGGAAATCATGAANTCGAGGCAACTATACCCCTGGGGCAACTATCCTGGTTTTACCCTAGTACCTATACCTTTTTTATTACCGTGTTACCCAGTTAATGGGTTGTGGAGTGGAGAGTGGAAAATACTGGTATTCAGCTGAATCCGGTTTGACTGGAAGCCGACCCCAATATAGTTGGGAGAAGGCTAGGCAGATGATGAAGGATGGGAAATCATCAAATGATGATGATGAATGAATGAATGAACCTCAGTCAGTCAGGTCAAATAAAAACTGATAAACGTATAGGGAGTGNGCTAGGCAGATGATGAAGGATGGGAAATCATCAAATGATGATGATGAATGAATGAATGAACCTCATTCAGTCAGGTCAAATAAAAACTGATAAACGTATAGGGAGTGTTTTTTTTAAGGATGTCATCAAATTACTCCTTCCGCTCTGGGTGGAGCGGAAGGGCGTGTCAGACTCTTACTGAATAAAACCCATCCATGTTCCTTCTAAAGCCCTTTGCGTTCCAGGGTCGCATATAGTATACCTAAGATAATACTGGTATTTGTCACTCAACACTACGTAACGTCCTACCGAAGGCCGTCCACATGGCTGACCCACTCAACTTAGACATTCCTGGTTAAGTCAAACAACGTATGAGTGTGTCTGCAGTTTGCTGATGCCTGTTCAAAAACTTAAAAATTTTCGTTCGTATTTTATAACACCGACTTCCGAAGTTAAAGTTATTTTTAATTTGTGGTATTTTTTTTTAATTTGAAAGTCGGTTAGTATTTTTTTGTAAAAAAGTTTTTTTTATTTTTCACTTTTTGTTGGCACCCCACCTTACAACACTGGAAAGTCACAGGAAAGCAAAACACGCAATTTCGTTTACTAGGATGATATATTTTCTATTTCCTCCAGCAAAGTCGGTTAAAACGAACTTTGTTATTTTTAACACCCGACCAAAAAGAGGGGGCAGTGGTTCTTAGACATGTTTTATCAAAATCTGTTCAGTCGTTAGAAGATCATCAGCTCTTTTCTAGTTGATGAAGGGATGTGACCAACTTCCACGGGTCTGATCAATGCGAATTTTTGTACTGATTCTATTACTTCAATAGTATTGCAAGAATATAGTAACCATGACCAGATGCTGCATCATGACCTGAAGTCTGCAGAGTACCCAACTCCTCGCTTAGTTACAGCAGAGGTATCGTATGGGCTCAGTGGAATAGTTTCAATGAACAGATTATAGGAAGATTAGTAACCTTGACCTGACGCTGCAGCATGATCTGGAATCTGCAGGATACCCTACTCCTCACTTACGTACAGCAGATACTTCGTGTTTGGGCTTATTTAAATGAAAAAATTACAAATACATTGTGATCAGGGTCTGATGATGAAGCAGAAAAGAGAAATGAGTGAATACATTGGTGAGAGACGCTCAACTACTTTTACTCGTTCGGTCGATATGATATTTTGTTACGGTGAAGTGCCGTTTGGGTAAATAAAGCATAAAATAAAAATTAAATTTAAAATGTAAAAAAGCCCCTGACAAAAAAGCTCTAAAAAGTAAAAAATAATATGTCTTTATAAATTTAATTTAATAAAGGTACGCATTTTTTGATCCCAGCGTCGTCGCCTCGGGAGACCGCATTTTTTGCATTTACTAAGTATTCTTTTATTTATTAGCGGTCCCCCGACGCGATGACGCTTGGGTATTTTTTACTTTTTAGAGCTTTTATGTCAGGGGTTTTTTTGAACAGTAAAACAACACGCAACGACGTCGACTATCCAACTTTTTATGGGTTTTAGTAGCCATTTAAAAATATATAATTACTGATATTAAATTACCTATCATTTTACTTAGTATTTCAAATAATAAATTCAACCACAAAAAATTAGGAAAAATTTAACGAATTATTGAAACATTTATTTTTCCCGACCGCAAAAAAGCCATTTTGAATTCAGTTTCAGGTAAAACATTTTTTGCTCTGCACTAAAGCTACAGCAAAGTGTCAATTACTTCTTATTCCATGTTCAAGTATGTTATTATTAAAACTTATTGTTTATTATTATTTTCGTCACAACCCAAGGTTATTGGACTTCGATCACGTTTTTATTTAATCACGTTCGAGGTATAACGCCGACGTAACACAAGCGACTGGTTCTCGCTCAAGTGTGGATAAATGGCGAAATATACCAACAAAGTGCACGAAGACAACCTACAGAACAATATTTTAGAGATGTATGATTATGCAAAACACGTTAGTGGGCTCGGAGACCGCAGTCTAGATTGACGACAAAAAAAAAAGATAACAAAGTGATATCAAACACACATCAGATTTTAAATTGGATGTCAGGAAGGTTGTGGTTTCAAAAAATTCGTAAGTTGTTCGTTTGTCTTGAAGAACCATCGGATTTGGTGAGTTAAAACACCCTCGACGACAAGGCTTCTATCTACCGGCTCTATTAAAGCTCTTTTCTAGAACTCATTTTAACTTGACCTTATGGAGCGTTAGTCATTTATTTTTCATCTTATAAATATTTAATAAATCAAATTGGTTTCCTCAAGTCGTAAATGTCCTAAAACATTAAAAAATAAAATACCATTTGGATCGTAATTCGGACGGATCAACTTAAACTATCAGACGTTGATACGCCAATGTCCTTTAATAAGTGTGAGAATGGAGCAATGCTCGATCAAGTACAGTCGCAGACCGAAGTGGATGACTGTGTGAAATACACTAAACATTGCTTACATAGGGAATGAATGAAAAGCCAATGTAACAAGATAATAGCAGCCAGGTCAGCATATTTCAGAAACGAGTTATTATGGTTATTAATAATACGAATGGAAACATAAACGAGCAAAAAATATAACCAGAGGCAGCCTTTATTGACGTCACAAGGTTGTAAAAACCCCTCACGTGTGGCTTGACTGAAACTCTATCTTAATTGCTTCGGACTTCGACTCCTAACCCTAACCACAGAATATATATATCACATATCACTCGTGATATCACGTTGACTAGACAGATCTTTGACATGTAGTCTATATAAAAAAAACAGTTTATTCTAAGAAAACAATGGCCCACATTGTCTGCTATGCGTCAATGTTTATATCACAAGATCTGAAATGTCCCATAAATCGTAATGTGTGAGAAATTCTTGGAAATGTTGAACTATTAAAAAAAGAGGATTTGAATTGAAATTTTACAACAGTCTTTGTTTGTGTGCAGTTCATGATCAAAAAGCTGTATTCCAAAAATCACTTCAGACATTAACCTACGTAAGTACATGATTCTCATACGAACATGTTTAACATTGGATTGCTAATGGACCTTTAAAGAGACTTTGACATCTAAGTTTGACAAACTCAGATGTCAAAGTATCTTTTAAATAAACAATTCGGTGTTTCTTCACAGGGCAGTCAGCTAGGAAACCGCCCTCATCTGTGTCATCTACCTAGCCTTTTCCCAACTATATTGGGGTCGGCTTCCAGTCAAACCGGATTCAGCTAAATACCAGTATCTTACGTGGAGTGGCTGCCTATCAGGCCTCCACAACCCATTAACTGGGTAACACGGTACTCCTTGGCAAGACTGGTGTCAGATTATCTGGCTTCTGACTATCCGTAACGACTGCCAAAGATCTACAAATGACAGCCGGGACCAACGACTTAACGTGCAACCCATCCACAGACCAACCTCTACAAGCGTTGCTTAACCTTGAAGATCGACCCGTGCGGCTGTTATTATTTAGCCACGAGATCCTCCTGTACATAGACCGACCTCATCTGTGTATATATTTTAAATTGACTAAATGTGTGAAATGCGTTAGACTGTACTTTTTCCATTCTCTTGTTTTTAGGACGTTCTGCAAATAGGACGTTTTGATACGGAGGCAACAGATTTATGTGTAAAAGGTTTTTTTTATAACCTATTTACCAAATCGTTTATTTACATATCATTTATAAAACTGGCAAAAGGTACAAGATAAGTTCAATGTCTTAATATGGCAACAAAGACTACAATTAAAATGCAAAAACGTCCTCCCAAATCCATATAATAAGGAAGGATTTAAATTTCATCGGTTTCATTTGAATGACAACTCAATCTAAGCACCAAGCAGAGGTCAAATACATAATAGTCTTTTTTTAACCGACTGCGCGTGATGAGAATATTAATAGACGAGAAGTTGTAACATGTCTTGATGTTTCCTATACATATAAATCACAATAAACAGATTAATCATAAAGACTAGAAAAGCCAGTTCTAGATAATGCAGTGGAAATTTATCTGAACGTGACACACATTGATTTAACCTTAGTTTAATTAAGTTATCTATGAATGGGTGATATTTCTTGCAGTGAGCTGGCAAGGTTATTAATAAATTGGTTTTTATTTTAGAAGAGTTTTTTGTCGTCGCAAAAGAAATCACAGAGTAGGAAAAATCGTAGGAAAAGAAAACAAAGAATTTCTGTACGACATTCTTTGTTTATATTTTTGCTGTGTTCAAAGTGGAGCGTGAAGCGTATCTTTAGGTAAGAAATGTTATAATTCACGGAACATGAATGGTAACACTAGGACTATGAAAATCACCCTCATTGCTAAGACTAAAGAGCGCTGTGAATTTGATATTGCTATTGTTTCTGTATTCGAGAATAAAATTTCTCGATATATTATGAAAAAATCTTTTGGGTTTTATATACAATAAATCCCACCCATATTCTCCAGTGATATACTCTCAGCGACATTCAATATCAAAGGCTTGTCAATATAAATTGAAATTAGATGTATTTTTGACAGATTGCGATGCGAGCAAACACTCCTTAAATACGGGAATGTCCCTCTGTTGTGCAGCTGACTATTCCCACAGTAGGTATTTGGTTTCATCTTAATTGTCAAGCTGATATACAAAATACACTGCTATAGTAATAATAGATATTTATTTATTTATCATTATAACCAACTTAACCTAACAGTTTCAAAAACCAAACAAACAAGTTATTGGTGTGTCCAAAACAAAATTGAAATATTATTAAAAAAAACAAAATATATACCACTGTTAACAAAATCTGACAAATCTAGGCAAAAATAAAAATAGAAAAAACAGAAATGATAAATGTCATTAAATAATAATCAATTTCAATATTATGATTGGCATTCATCTGAATAGCTGTGAAACAAGTCCTTGCGCTCATTGCAGATTTCCTAGTTATCTATAGGGTAATTAGGTATATGACTAATAAACTTCGCACTGTCTGAAGTCCATGTTATGTTTAGATGCCTTGGAAACAAAGGCCGCTTGCTTATCTGACTGTTGTACCATCCAACTTAGTATATATGTCAAGTATAGGTACCTAAGTGAGAGAAATGTTTTAGAAACAAAGACATGATGGTCGTCGTGATTCATCGGCAAACTTGCAAGATGCAAGTAACGTTCTACTGGTATTTAAATGGCTTTGAACATGTTCTTATTTACGAAAAAGTTTGATAAATCATTTTAACTATTAAAAACATTCAACAATTTAAACTTATTCTGTGCACTTTTCCAGGTGACAACAATGTTAAGAAAAAACATGTCAGAATTGGGTTGAATTAATCTATGTATTGTTATACTTTCAGGAAAATCTTAACCTTTAACCTTTCACGTTCTAAAAGCTTTACGAATAATTTATTAATTTGTAAATTTTTGACATTGCTTTTATTTGGTATGTATTGTAAGCAAAAATAAATGTTGTTAATATTCTAACCTATTGATATTAATTGCTATAAATTACATGGTTAAATTATGTATTTGTAGGAACAATGTCGTTTACGTATATTTTGGTTAAGTATTGGAAATAAAAACGTTATGTACAAGTATTTATGTTTTGAATATAAGCAATCTTTTGCTAGCATTGATAAGAATGTGTTGGTAATGACAACAATATTATTACTTTTCGTAAACAATAAGATTTTTTGCGCATAAAAGTGTGTCAGATATCGTGTCTGGGTTTCGACTTGATTGTGTTCAGTAGGTAGGTGCCGTTAAGAAGAATCGATAGATAGACTATATTATAAGATTAAGAAAAAATTGTTTTCAATTTCACGTGATGTTTTAGGCCTTTACACTTTTCCGGTGACATATTCATGCCATAAGACCAACACTAATTTCTGAGCAAATAGTTTCTGCAAAAAATTATCGAGGAATCATAAATAAAATACAAGTGATGCGATTGGCTATTGCTATCACAGCAGTTAACGCTCGTTTGATAAATTTGTTACTTCAGTTTAGCAACACGAAAGTGGTCCTAAGCACAGAACCACAGAAATTGTATCTATGCACAGAACAGATAAAGGAGGTTCCTTCCACCTCCTTTAACTGTTCTGTTGTCCTAAGTAATGTGAAAACTTTTTTATGAAACCTTGAAGAATTACCAAACAATTACGAGTCAAAACATTATATAATTTCCCGCCATAGTCAATCAACTAATGAGGTCTGTCACGCTAATTATTTCCTAGACATTATCGGGTTACAAAAACAATTTCTATTTGCCTCGATGAAGTCGTATCGGGTAACGTTAGCTACCTTATCAGNGTCTGTCACGCTAATTATTTCCTAGACATTATCGGGTTACAAAAACAATTTCTATTTGCCTCGATAAAGTCGTATCGGGTAACATTAGCTACCTTATCAGTATCACACAAACGGTTCTAAGTTCAATAATAACAAAATTTTTACGTAATTATAATTAGTTATTTGCTAGAGGCGTCTAAAATTATAAGAAGTCATTTTATTTTTAATGCACGGGATAAACAAAATTGCATAGAAAATTGACAGTTTGTTTCCTTTGGCCAGATGTAGCAATAGATGGAGATAAAGAGAAAGACTACAGAACACAACATGCTCATAAATAAATCAATATCATCAATCAATATATTGTATAAAATTCTTCAGTTACTGACTGAGTGACTGACAGACAACGAACAGGGGCCCTACTATGAAGTCTTAAAACGATCGAGATTCCGCTCTTAGAGAGAGACATAGCGTATAGCACTATCCGTTTTACATCGTCGGAATTGGATGGCATTAGCACGTCATAGTAGGGCACCAGCCGAAACTACTGATCGTAGAGAGTCGGGGCCAAAAGATAGCAAATAAATAAAATATTTCCCCCAGTTTTGGACATATTGACACTGTTAGTATTATATTTTTAGATAAACTGTATAGATACTAAATATTTTTTTCATGCATATTCCCTATTACTATTTAAATTATCATAATTATAGTAAAATAATTTGTATCAATAAGCCTGGAGTCGCCTATTTCACATTACTTATCCGAAACTTAATCAGAGTTGGTGAAACAAGGCATAAATAAAATATATTTATAATGAAAATACAGATTAAATATAGATCTACATTTTTTATTACCATGCCTTCTAGTTCCATACTTCTCAGTACGTTTCCTTTCTCGCCTACTTTACTTTACAACCGATTTTTTAAATGTTCTTCTTCAAGATTTACCTCATTCTCCGCCGAATACCTAGCCACAATTAATTGGAAATACCTGTTTTTGACATTAGGCTCATTGAATCAAGATATGGCCCATGTAGGTAATGTAGGTATAGCTAGGTTAAAAATATGATGCTCTCTAAAGGATTACTAGCTTGAAATTACTTGAAATACAAGGTCACTTTAAACTAATTGATAACCTATTAGCGCGTGATTTGATCCTATTGTTACCCCCTGGATATATTACCAATGAAACAAAAGTCATCCTGTTATTGTAGTTTTAATGTCGATCATAATTGGACTGTAATGTTGTTGTTATATTCAATGGCTGACATGCATGTGGGTCATGATCGCGAAGACGATAATTAAGTTTATGGTGGTATGTAGCAACATCCATGTGAAACTGTTAACCACTGTTACTGGAAAATGAGCACTTTTAAAGCAGGCTGTATTTACCATAGGATACACTGTTTTGATTTTCTGAATGCATATTTATTGGGGCATTCATTCAATTTTAAAATTAAAACGACTGTCGTTTGGTTGCCACCTTGCTCGTCTCGTCTCTTCCTCGTTCTATCCCAGTCTAAAAAGCCAAGGTCTCGATCCCCCATGGGCAGTTAACACTCAGAATTGTCCACATCCTACATTTTGGAGGGGACTGCATAAAAACTGGACAATTGAACTCGGTTGAACGAACTGTTCAGTGCATTTATCGAACATTTGTTCGTATTTACTTGTGATCTAGTAAATGTTCTTATCGCATGTGTGGTTGATTTGGCATTGATAAGTGTCGCCGTACTATATCGCATATCCGGGAGACTAGTATCTTAGTAGAGGACATACAGATATTGGAAGTTTGCAATTTATACTATAGTGCTAGAGATCGGACTTCGCACGGAGTTTTTATGTTGATCTTAATCATGTTTTCTGCGTAGATGTAGCTCATAGGAATGTCTTAATTTGTAAAACGGTGACGTACCTAGCCTAGCCTACTTAACCTGATTATTAGAACAGGTTCAGTGTTCGACAAACCTGCTAATGCCATTGACTTTATTTGGAATTTTGATATATAATGTAGGATGCATCAGGACAGATGGTTGTTACGCAGTGGGAGCCAGAGGACGGGCGTCGTCGCCGAGGAAGGCCTAGGAAACGCTGGCGTGTCAACTTGGAGGTATCCATGACGGATTGGTCGGAAAAGAAAACACACCGGGGAGAGAGGGCTATAGGGGAGATCAGTGCCCAGCAGTGGAAAAATACAGGTTGATAAAAAAGACCTGATGCAGTTACTACATCTCTACAAGTGGGTCTGAACACACTTGTAGAGTTTGTAGTACCTGCAGTTTGAATTCATCTTTCATGAATGATAAATTAATCAACCTTGCAATTTTGATAAAATACCAAGAGAATGTCAAGTAAAAGTTATTCGTGATACAACATTAAGGTATTTAGTACATTTCAATATCTGCGTATTAATACCCTTGTATCCATGTCACGATAATGCTGATAATTTTGTTAATCCTTAGATAAAGTTAGATTAAGTAAATGTTCAAATGTGTGCAATCATCGGTTCTTGCTACACATCAATGTTCAAGAAGGTGAAGCAACTATTGAATTTACTGTAATACAATTTTTAGCAGATAATAATTATTCCATCTTGAAGTCGCCAGATGGTCAGAAACCTGAAATTCTGATAAATATTATAGTTTCGCCAAGGGGTATCGGCTTACCCAGTAACTGGGTTATATACGTCAGACAGCTGCCACTGACCATCTTATGAAACCATCCAACTGCTGTTAATGAATGAATTTTATATAATACTTACGTCGCAATAGCAAAAATGTGAACAGCATTATTTAACAATTACTTACGATGCTGCGATTTTTCTCCGTGAGCTTGTGAGGTTAAAAGTCAAATCCTGACGCGGACTGCAGATGATTACATTACAAAGTACTACATTATAATATGTATAATATATTTGAACTTGTAAGATAGGTACATTTGAAAAGACAATCAAATCAATAACTCAAGGCCGTTGTCTTATAATCAGTAGTACTTAAAATAATTTCATAAGTCGTTTTCTGTTTTTTTATCTACTTTATAAAATGGTAGAAGTCAGACATGTACTCTTACAAAAACATCAACAAGAGAAGTATACAAGCTCCATCAAAAACTGACAGTATAAGAAACAAAATCATCATGCACAATTCTAAGACAGGGCATAAACCCTAAATGTACAAAAAAGCGAAATGACTTACTTTGGCATTATGATCAGAACAAATGGAGAAAAAGTTACGAAGTGAAGTGTGGTTACACAAAACGGCCAAAGAAAGTGATGTATACTCAATACTCAATACTTTTATTGCATTCCACATGTATTCTTAGGTGGTAAAATAACAAATTGGTTCATATGGACCCTGTCGGGCACAGCAAGAAAAGTATCTAGGTTAGGAGAGAGGAAGCATTTTATGAAATGTAAAATTACTTAGGAAACTGTTAATATAGTTATCTATTGAGAGATGTAAATAGAATTAACAAATCAAATAAAAATTAAGGACATGAATAGGTACTTCAGTTATGAGTTATGACTTTATTAGTCTATGAATTCGTTTACCGATTAGTAGCTTTTATTGAGTAAAAATTGTCTAAGTTTTCTTAAAAATATGTTAATTTTCTCTCAGACAAGGTGCAATGTTGACATAAAAGTGGTTGCTAGAACTACGGGGAGTTGGGTGATAAAGTGATAGGAATCGGGCAGCAAACTTTAAAATTGCCAACTGGCAGAAGGAAACACAAAATATACAGAAACGTCAAATAAAAGACTAAAGCCAGTATTTTTTCCTATAAGGATAATAAATAAAAAAACTATACAAGGTAAAATGGAATTCGTAGCCGTTATGATAAAACCTTTACCGGTTTTAAGCAGCAAACGTTTCTTGGTAAATCTAAATTAATAAGGAAACCGATAACATATAAGTTACCTTGCACTTTGGTCGTTATATGTTGCATATCATTTCTCACAACACAAAATTGTTTTTATGTAGGCAGTACTTTATCTTCGTTTAATCGTATCGAAGTATTTATTTTTGTAAACTTTTTGTACAAGTTAAACAGTGTAGACAGAGGCAGACTTCATTTCCTACCGGTCGACCTTAGGTCGAATCAGAGGAATTGTTTGATGTTTTAGGATGTAACTACGTTTGGGGGAGGTTTCTGTTGATCTCTTTCAACCTAATGAAGAATATGACACAAGAGCCAATAAATTACATAATAATAAAATAACGCGTAGTGTGTAATGCAGTTTTTGTTTACATCTCGTTCTTATACGGATCGAATAAAAAGTCGAATGAACTTGACTCATAAGTCGTAACCGTTATGATGTAGCAATCGAGTCAAGGCGAGGTGCTGTGGCTATTACCCACGGCTCGATCGATAAGAGGCTCAATCGAT